>JAQQSW010021011.1:0-10744 GCA_028646575.1 Pseudocheirus occidentalis | reverse complement strand
TTTCTTCCTTCCTTTCTTTCTTTCTTCCTTCCTTCCTTTCTTTCTTTCTTTCTTTCTTTTCCTTTTTGGATTATGAGCCACACCATTCTCTTCTGTTCCAGCGGTTCTCAGCCTGTGGGTTTTGTTCAATTTGTAACAATGAAAATACATCCTGCATATCAGATAGATTTGTAACAGTAGCAAAATTATAGTTATGAAGTAGCAAAGAAAATAATCTTATGACTGGGGGTCACCACAACTTGAGGAACTGTATTAAAGGGTCATGGCATTAGGAAGGTTGAGATTTACTGGTTTACACACATAATAGAGATCACATCTAGAGCACTTCATTCAATCCTGGATGCTGAGTTTTCAATAAAAAATTAAACTAGACTTTGGAACTGTGGGTAGTGGGATCAGGGTGTTGATGGACCCTGGGAACAATCTAATCACATCTCCAAAGGAAATATCCGCCTCTGTGAACAGTAAAATGATAGGCTTGACTGGGCAATCACATCTTTGCTTCTCTTTCTTCTGAGTATTATTGAAGCACATAATTTCATTTTTTAAAATAATGTTAAAGAAACAGTATACTAGCATCAGCCTTTTCATATACTTTTACACACAAAAGTAGCAAGAAAAAAGTCAATAGTTTCATCTTTTAATATAACATTTTGTATGCATATCTTTTGACCTGGCAATATCACTTCTAGTACTGTATGCCAAAGAGTTCATAAAAATGGGAAAAGGACCCACATGTACAAAAATATTTATAGCAGTTTCTTTTTGAGGTGACCAAGAATGTGTTGTTGTTATATGTGTCCTTTGTTTTCAAAAAGGACCACAGGATCAGCAAAATGACATGACTTGCAGTTGACTTCAAGTTGAGTGACAGCTGTGAAAGGTCACCAGCCTCACTTTCTCCTCCAGAGTCATCTGGATCCAGTGACCAAATATTCAACAGGATGATTGGAGATGACTGAGGATGTAATGGGAGACCCTGTCCTTTTAGGCTAAGGACTTTTGAGTACTCACTTAAAAGTGAGGAAATGGTCATTCAACAAATAAGCCGCTTTAAGAAGTAAGAGAAGGGATGGCTCCTTTAATTAGAAGACAGAAAAAAATAATTAAGGTGGGAGGGGAAGACCCTCAGGGTTGCTGTTCCAAAGAGAAACTGTTGCCATTGAGGGAATACCCATTAATTGGGGAAAGGATGAACATGTGATAAAGGAATGAAATGGAATACTATTATTCTATAAGAAATGATGAACAGGCAGACTTCAGAAAAACTTCAAAAGATTTATATGAACTAATACCAAGTGAAGTGAGCAGAACCAGGAGACCATTTGTGCGCACTAACAGCCACACTGTGCAACAACTGACTTTGATAGACTTAATTCTTCTCAGCAATGCAAGGACCTAGAACATTTCCAAAAGACACGTCATGGAAAATGCCAACTACATTCAGAGAAAGAACTATGGAGTTAGAACCCAGAGTGAAACAGACTAGTTTCTTTTTTTGGTTCATTTTTTTTCTCCTCATGGTTCCTCCTATCTCTGCAAATTTTTCTATACAATATAACTAATGTGAAAAAATATTAAATAGGAATGTATTCATAGATCATATATCAGTTTACATGGCATCTTGGAGAAGGGGGAGAAAATTTAGAACTCATGGAAGTGAATGTTGAAAACTAAAAATAATAAATTAATTCACTTTAAAATAAGAATAAAAGAAAAATATAACTTTTTTGCATTTAACCCTATTCCATTCCATTTTATTGTTAGCCTAATTATTTAGCTTATCACGGTCTATTTGAGTTCTAATTCTGATATCCAATATTGTGGTTCCTCCCAGATTAATATAATCAGCAAATTTTATTGGGATGACTTTCAAAGTGCAACAAATAGTTATCTAAACCATCAGTTTTAAAGACTATGAAATGCTGACAACAGTAACATTTAGAATTGTAAGGGTTGCAAAGTGCTTTACAGCTCTCATCTCATTTTGCTGCTGAACAACATTAAAGAATATCATTTTGTGCATCTGAGACTCAGTTTTCTCACCAAAAAATGGGCATAATGGTAATGGACTTGCTTGCTACATCCATTTATGATAATGAAAAAATTTAAGAGATGAAAAAAATAATTTTTAAATTAGTGTATGGATTGGATATTCTCTAAAGTGAATTTTTTAAATCTAAAATTCAATGATTGCATTATTCTATAAATAACCAATGTAAGTCATATCAATAAAAATAATAATAATGTTTCACTATTTGGAAAGATCTGTAACTTGAGTGTGTATTGCCTTCTCTAAGGCTAATTCAAATTAATTTGGAAGATAAATCTCGACCATAAACAAAACCTTTCTAGTTGGATAAGATCTGAAAGAGCTTAATCGAGAACATAGGGCAATTTCCACCCCATCACATCATGATGAAGAGTCAGAGTAGAATATATTTTCAGGTAGCCTAACTTAGATGCTGGAGAGTTTTTTAAGTCTTTTATTTTCATTTTTCTCCTTCCTTCCTTCCTTCCTTCCTTCCTTCCAATCATCCCTACAAAATATAAATATTTTTGGATCCTTACTCCTACAGAACTGTAAAAAGAAACTGGCTTCTGTAGCCTATTGTCACTCATTTTAAAATAACCATTTCATTCAAGAAGGTCCATGAAGTAGTTGCTCAAGAACATTTTTAATGACGTTGATAACTGCTTCACCTGAGTATATTTTGTATGACAAAACCCACTAAGGTTTTATGCCATTTACAAGGCAGAAGACCCTAAAATATCCTTTCTCTTTCTCTATAGAAGAGTCACCCACTCGTTCAATATGTAACTGTTAATCATCTTATTCCAACCCCTCCAGCAAGCAGCACAATTCTACTCTATATGAAAAAGGCATACTTCATTTGGGAAAATGGTTATGCTTTGGGCTTTGATTCACTTTTGCTTTATCACATCTCCAAGGAGAAGGGGGTGGTATTGGGCTTTGAAAATAGGAAGATAAGACTGACAGGTGGATTTGTACTCTGAGGGAACTAATGGAAGGAAAGAAAGATAAATCTGTAGTTCTTGATTTTCTCACTTCCTAAAAGAGAGTACTTATCTCATAGGCCCATGGACCCTAGCACCAAATAGAAAACGACGTGATCATTTTAGCTAAACTGATTCCATATATGAAGCATTCAGTGTCTCAAAGGAAATTGGGGATCTTGCTCTTTACCCTGAAGGCTCTGACTTGAGCTATGTCAGCTGAAAGAGTGATGTTTCTGAATATAAAAATCTGATTCAGAGCATTTTTGACACATGCTGTCTCTGGGAAAATTGAGGAGTTTCCAAGTCACATTCAGAATTGGATCCTGGCATTGGCTTCATTTTTGTCTTCAGAGTTGTTTTTCTTTCACCTTTTTCCCAAAAAGCAAAGAAAATCCAAGTCTGAGTGGCACTGCATGGTGTAACAGATGTATAGCATATAAATACACAGAAACATACAGAGGGTTCTGGAAAAAATATGGGCTGTTGTCACCCACCAAACCTGTCAATTACAGCAAGCCCCAGAAACAATGAATACAACAAAAATAAATATTGCAATGATCACGCCAATCCACATGTGGGAAAGTGCTATAATTCACACTCGACATCTCTTAAATCAAGGAAATAATAATTTAAAAAGGATGGATGAGAGCTGTTTATACAAAGTGCCAAACTGATTAACTAAAGAGGGAAAGATTCCAACTGTCTAACTTGTTGTCCACCTGAGATGCAATGACATCAAGGGATGATCTATCACCTCCCAAAGAAACCCATTCCTCTTACCCATAGCTTTAATCCTTAAGAAGTTTCCTTTCACATAAAGCCCTTTTTTTCTTCTCTGACTTCCAAACGCCCTTAGGTCTCTCCACAGAAGCCAAATGAAATGAGTCTTTCAAGATAGCATTTGAAGAAAACAATTGAGGTACTTTCCCAAGCACTTTCCACCTCAGTCTTTTCTTCTCCTGGATGACCATTCCTAGTTTCTTCAATTAATTTTCAAATATATGAACTTGACAGGTTTCATCATCCTGATTACCATTTAGAATTTCCAATTATATTTACATTTAATTTACAATTACAATTACATTTTCAATGCCCTTCCTAAAAAATCAACCCATCATACCTCAAAATGAGCCCAAAAGTAGAAATGGTTTCTGAACAAGGAAGAATAACAAGTTCATAACTATTTTATTTTCCACTCCCTTTCTACCCCACCCCAGTAATTCCACTCTTCTCTTCATGCAACCTAAAAGCCAATTGTGTTTGCCGCCTTCCCTACCACATTGTTGAGAATGGAATCAAGTAGAACTTGGAGTATATTTTTTTACAGTAAGTGTTGACTAGCTATTATTTCACTCTCATATCATAATTCTCCCTCCAGTCTTGTATATATTATATTAATTTATACCATTAACATAATATCAGTACTGCTGGATTTGCAGTTAGACATTGTGGATTCTATAGTCTTGCCTTTGCTCTTTATTATATCTTTGTCTTTGGAGAAGTAACATGTTTCATCTATCCACTAGCAACATAAAGAGATAGGACAAGATGGCCTTTAAGGTCTTTTTGTTGCTAAATTATTGAGTATATGAATAAACAAGTTCTGTGTGAGCCACTTCCACCTATATGTGGCAACTCTCCTGAGAACGGGAAAGTGACAGTTGCTGGGGAGAGAAAATGTAGGAGCAACACCAATTAGAAAAGAAAAACAAACAACTTAGCAGCCTATAACCACTGAATCCCAACAAGAAGAGACAAATGGCCCAACATACCTGAGTAGCTAATAATGGCATCACTACCTTGTAGCACAACCCACTGACTGGTGATCATGTTGATGACTAAGAGTCATCAAGAGAAAATCAAAGCATGGTCAGCATAGTCTGTTCACTTAGGAACATTTGTGTGTGATGCATTTTAGAAAAGAGAAAATACCAAAAAGTGAATTCAATATTGACACTAAAACAAGGAAAAGAAATAATTCCATTCATCCATAATATTGTGTACCCAGATTGTGTGGCATAATTGAGAAGTTAGTACAATTGAGAGCTTTGAATTGCTTTCTTATCTATGTCTCTATGAAAACTCAAATGTTGCAGAAGGCAATTCAAACTAATCAGCAGTGAAAACCATATCAATCAGTAGCATTGTGTTTCATTGACTACACATTTTTAGCTGAATATTTATTCTCTAATTTAAGAAGCAGATAACTATTCATTACATTTATTTTTCCAGTGAAATCCACCTCAGTATAAATTAGTGTCATCAAAATATCACTATTCAGAGAAATAGCACTTTTAAAATGATGACTTATTCTTGGGATAGCCTCATTCTTCAAGAAATCTGTGATTTTATCACAGTGATGGCCAAAGGCATAACTGGGATAGTGCAATTGGAACCTGTCCAAGGATGCCAAAATCCAAAGTCATATTCCTCATTATAAATGTCCTTCTGCCTACTCCTTTCTTTTTTTTAGTCCCTCTTTGATCCAAAGACAGGTTTTCATACATTCATATTATGATGACCACCCACTTCTGCACCTGGTCCTATGATGGTGTGATTCTCATATATGTTATTCTGTTAATCTATGAGTATGGTAGGTTTCTTCTCCAGTTTTCTTAATATTTTTAAGAGATAGGCTCCTTGGGGCTAAATGTTGGCTCTTTCTTCTCCCTCTCATTACTACTAGTCCATCTCCTTCTGCAGTCATATAGCAATCTAATATGCCATAGCTACTCCAATATTTATTTTTCTTTAGTTGACATGCAATTTTATTCTCTGGATATATTATATTTAGTGGTCCATATCCATATAGTATCATGAGAAGAATATTGATATTGAGAAGATGAGGCGAAGCAGAGCCAAGATGGCAGAGTTAAGGTAGAGAGTCACCTGAGCTGTCCCCAAACCCCTCCAAATACCTTTGAAAAGACTCTAAGCAAATTCTAGAGCAGCAGAACCCAGAAAAAGATGGAAAGAAACAAATCTGCAGCACAAGGCAATTCGGAAGGTCGACAGTAAAGTCATTTTGCATCAGGGTGAGAGAGAAATACAGTTCAGCACAGACCTGGCCCCAGCAAACAAGGAGTAGACCTTGGAGCGACTGAATCAGTAGCAGCAGTGGCTATGGCTGTTCCTGGAGCTCTCGGTCCACAGATGGTAAGCAAGTCTAAAAACTTCTCAGAAGGAGATTATAGGGTTCTTTCTGCTAGCACTAAGGCAGGACTGTGTTGCTTTGCTCATGCTCTTATCCAAGTCACAGTTCTCGGTGGCAGTCTGAGCGTGAGGAGGAGTACTAGCATGACAGAGCTTGTGGCATCAGTGGAGGGAAAATGCTCATCGTAGTGCCAGGATAGAAAAAAGTGCTTGTAGTTGCTCAAAGACCAGAGCTCAGGCCAGGAGAGTAGTAAACATCTCCCCTTATGTCATACCACTTTAGAAGAACTGAAAACTTAAAAGTCCTAGAAGTATCTCTGAAAACAATTACACAAAAGCCCTGAAGCTTGGAAAAGTGTGCCCTCCATTCTGGTAGCAGAGCCCTACTTTAACAAACAGTTAAAAGTCAAGCAACAGACTGAGAAATTGAGCAAACAATGGAAGAAAAAATTCTAACTATAGAAAGTTACTAGGGTGACAAGGAAAATCAAAACACATAAAATCAAAGGGCTTTCATCCAAAGCTTCTAATAAAAATATGAATTGGTCACAGGCCATGGAAGAGCTTAAAAAAGGATTTTGAAAATCAAGACAGGTAAAGGGAAAATTAGGAAGAGAAATTAGAATGATACAAAAAAATCATGAGAAAAGAGTCAAGAGCTCAATAAAGGACACACACACACACACACGCACACACACACACAATACTGAATAAAATAACACCTTAAAGAATGGAGGATGCTTAACAGTAAAAGAGGTTCAAAAAACCAATGAGGGGAAGAATGCCTTAAAAAGCAGAATTGGCCAAATGGAAAAAGTTTTAAAAGCTTACTGAAGAAAATAATACCTTAAAAATTAGAATGGAGTAAATGGAAGCTAATGATTTTTATGAGAAATCATAAAACAAGAAAACAAAACCAAATGAATAAGAAAAAATAGAAGATAATCTGAAATATCTTATTGGAAAAACAACTTGCTAGGAAAATAGATGAAGGAGAAATAACTTAAAAATTATTCTACAATATGAAAGCCATGATCAAAAAAGGAACTTAGACATTATCTTTCTTTTCTTTTTTTTTAACTATTTGGAGGACAATTGGGGTTAAGCAACTTGCCCAAAGTCACACAGCTAATTATGTGTGTCAAGTGTCTGAGGTCACATTTGAACTCAGGACCTCCTGACTTCAGGGCCAGTGCTCTATTCACTGTGATACCTAGCCACCCCTAGACATTATGTTTCAAGAAATTATCAAGGAATATTGTCCTGATATTCTGGAACCAGAGGGTAAAATAGGAATTGAAAGAATCCACTCATCACCTCCCAAAAGAGATCTCAAAATGAAAACTTCCAGGAATATTATAACCAAATTCCAGAATTCCCTGGTTCAGGAGAAAAGATTTCAACCAACCAGAAAAAAATAATTTAAGCATCATGAATCCACAGTTAGCATAACCTAAGATTTAGCAACTTCTACATTAAAACATCAGAAGGCTTAGTGTATGATATTCCTGAGGGCAAAGGAGCTAGTATTACAACCAAGAATCGTGTAGCCAGCAAAACTGAGTATACTTCTTCAGGATAATAAAATGGAAATTCAATGAAAGAGAGGACTTTCAAGCATTCTGGGTGAAAAGACAAGAGACAAATAAAAAAATACTTTAAAATACAAGAATCAGGAGAGACATAAAAAGGTAAACAGGAAAAGGAAATCATAAGGCACTTAATGACAATAAAATGTTTACAATCCTACATGGAAAGATGATATTTGTAACTCATATTACCTTTCTCATTATTAGAGTAGTTATCAGAAGAATATATAGTCAGAGGAACAGGTGTGAGTTGAATATGAAGTGACGATATCTAAAAAAAACCAAAGTTTAGAAGTGAAAAAGGAGCATAGTGGGAGAAAGAGAAAGTGAAAAGTAGAATGGAGCAAATAATCTCACATTTAAAAAAAGCAAGAAAAAGGTTTTAAAATGGAAGGGAAGAGAGAGTAGGTGAGAGGAAATGAGTGAACCGTACTCTCATCAGAATTAGCTCAAGGAGGGAATAACATACATACCCAATTGGATATAGAAATCTTTATTACCATACAGGAAAGCAGGAGGTGAATGGGCTAAGAGAAGGGTGGGGTGATAGAATGGATGGAAGATTAGGGGAGGAGGTAGTAGGGACAGAGTGAAAGGAGAGAGAGAATAGAATAAATAGGACTTGGGGGAAGTGGATGGATGGAAATACAGCTAGCAGTAATAACTGTGGGAAAAACTGAAGTAAGTTTCTTTAATAAAGGCCTCATTTGTTAAATATATAGAGAAATGAGTCAAACTCATAAAAATAAGAGCCATTACCCAATTGATAAATGATCAGAAGATATAATCAATTTTCAGATGAAGTAATCAAACTATAGCCATATGAAAAAAATATATTCCAACCGACTCTTGGAGAAATGCAAATTAAAACAATCCTGAGGTACTATCTCATACCTATTAGACTGTCATATAGAACAGAAAAGGTAAATGACGAATGTTGGAGAGTATGTGAGAAAAAATGAGACATTATGTCACAGTTGGTGGACTTATGAACTGATTCAATCATTCTGTAGAGTACTTTGGAACTATGACCAAAGGGCTATACATCCATGCATACCCTTTGAATTAGAAATAACTGCTACAAGGTCTGTATCCCAAAAGAGATTGAAAATAAAAGGAAAAGGAACTATGTGTACAAAATATATTCATGGCAGCTCTTTTCTAACTGTAAAGAATTAGAAATTGAAGGGATGCCCATTATTTGGGAAATGACTAAATAAGTTGCAATATGTGATTATGATAGAATACAATTGTACTAAAAGAAATGATGAGCAGGATGTTCTCAGAGAAACTGGAAAAGACTTTTGTAGGATGATGCAAAGTGAAATGTATTGTGTATCAAGTAAAGGCATAATTGTAAGATTATCAGATGTGAATGATTTGACTAGTCTCAGAAATACAAGGTCCCAAGATAACCCTGAAGGACTTATGATTAAAAAAATACTACCCTATCCCAAAGAAAGAACTGATGAACTGATGGTGTCTGAATACAGATTGAAACATTTTTTTCTACTTTTTAAAATTTTTCTTGAATTTTTTTCCTCTATTTTCTTTCACAACATAACTATTATGGAAATGTCTTGCATGACTACATACACACTATTTGTCTTCTTAATGACAGAGTGGGGAAGGGTGGGAAAAAGGGAGAGAATTTGAAACTTAAAATTTTGAAAAGGAATGATAAAAATGTTTTTTTACATGTAACTGCAGGAAATAAAATGATAAAGACCAAAGAAAAGCATCACATATAAGTGTGATTCAATGAGATGTTAATATACATTTATATAATATTTTTTCATGATTTATAATGGAGCAATAAAACGACACATGGAATTAAAAAAAAAGATGAATCTGTTTCAAGAAGACTGAAGTCATTAAAAGTATTATTCTTTTTTATTATAAGGATTTTTAACCTTCTTTTAGTCTTATTTAATTTGGGGCCAATTCAATGTCTATTAACTTTTATCAAGATACATTCTAATGGACAAACTCTATGATTTATCAACTCAACTCTTTATCATGTCCTGAACAATAAGTATTATTTATACACTTGATTTTTCAGGTGTAAAAATTCAAAGCCAAATTTATCTGAACCACATTAGTATATTTCCTTAATCTTTCACCCTTGGAATCTGAAAAAAATGTTTCTTTTCAATGATTTTTAGTCTCAATATGGTCATAACAATACCTACATATAATGCCAAAAAGTATGTGTATATTTCTTTAATGTAGGTTTGCATTAGTTGGCGTAATTTAAAGTCTTGGTTTACAATCAAAATAATGTTAAAATAGAATCAAAATGAAATAAATAAGAATGATGGCTTATAGGTCAGAAAAAATGGCACTAAGTAAAATTCTTTGAAAACTGAAAAATAACACATAAGTTGGTAATTATTCAATTTCTAGAGGATTCCGTCCAATATGTTTACCTCTATTTTATAAGATTTACATGCAAATTCGGGGTAAAATTATGCACTCTATACATTCATACTTCCTATACAGTCATATTTTTTACTCTTGTCTTTCTTTCCTTATTTTTCCCCATTTCTGCATTTTCAATTTGTGGCTGGTTTTATTCATTATATTAATATGGAACTATATTGCATGCATTGATTTATAGACCTGTATAGCTGCATGATGCATTGTGTTCTCAAAGTAAGTAAGCTGCTCACTGGTTTTGTTCCAGAAGGTCACAAAAAAAGCCAGATGATGTCAGATCACCTTAGGAACCATGTTACATGCTAAAGTTTCTCAGAGTGAGTATAAAGAGCTGACTGAAGATAAACTGAATCAAAATCTGGGATCCAGAGGCTGACAACCATTAGAGAACTAATTTTGACTCAGCAGCTTAGGTGTGTCTCCTGGACAGACAGACAGACAGACACAGAATTGAAGCCCTGTTCTTATTTTCCACCAGTCTCATCACTACTAGGTGCAGTCAATATGCAAATTTGTTTACAGATATTCAGATTTTGGCAGTG
>JAQQSW010021010.1:0-10744 GCA_028646575.1 Pseudocheirus occidentalis | reverse complement strand
AGAACAAGGGGGGGGAAGGGATAGGAAGGAGAGACAGATGATCACTGTCACAATATGTCCACTATGAAAATGTCCTATATAATCACACATCCATAGCCTGTATTGAATTGATTATCCTTCCAGTGGGGGTGGGTGACAAGGGAGGAATCAAAAGAATCTAGAATTTAAAGTTCTGCAATACCTGCAATTAGGAATTAAGATATACAGGAGCTGGGATAGGGAGACCCTCCCTGCCCTACCAGAAAGTAAGAGAGCAGAGCAGGGGAGGGGCTTTCCAGTGGGATTGCTGTTTTAGGGTTGGGGCAGGGGCAAGATGGGGAGAAAATTTGTAATTCAAAAATTTAATGAAAATGAATCATGCAAACAAGAAAACAAATAAAAAATATTAAAAAAAGAAAATGGGATAATTTGGAATACTGTATCATCTATATGGAATTCTTCTATTTGGATTCTGAGTAGGACACTCTCCATGACACTGGTGAGCACTGGTGAGACTTTATCTCATAGTTTAATACTTTTATTGAAACTTATAACCAGAGACCTGTTGAACAATATTATCTCTGCAGTTGCATTTTAAAAATAATAATAATTGTATATATATGTGTGTGTGTGTGTGTGTGTGTGTGTGTATATATATATATATATATATATATATATATATATACTTAACATTTAATTTTGGAGCTTTAAATTCTAGATTCTTTCCCTTCCTCCCTCATCACCCACCCCCCACTGGAAAGACAAGCAATACAATACAGGTCATATGTTTATAGTTAGGCAGAACATTGCCACAATGGACATGTTGTGAAAGACTGACTATATTTCCCTCCTTTCTATCCTGTCCTCCACTTGTTCTATTCTCTACTTTGTCCCTATTTCCTTACAAAAGTGTATGCTTCCAACAACCCTTCCCTCCATCATCTCCCTTCTCATCCCCTTCCCCCCTACTCTCCTATAGGACAAGATACCCAATTTAGAGTGTATGTCATTCCTTCCCTACGTCAAATTCAACGAGAGTAAGGTTGACCCATACCCTTTTACCTTCCTGTTCTTACCCTCCATTGTAACAGTTATCCCATGCCTCTTCTGTGTGAGATGATTAACGCCATTCTGTCTCTCCCTGTCTTCTCATTCTATTCCTCTTCCACCTCTCAATTTTACCTTTTAAAATATCATCCCTTCCTATTAAATTGATTCTGTGCCCTCTGTCTATGTATACCTGTACACACACACACACTCACACACACACACACACAAACACACTCCCTATGTATTCATGTGCAGATATATCCTCCTATATAGACATATGTGTATGTATACATACATACATATATATGTATATCTATATATCTATATATACACATTTATATTCCTTTTGACTATCCTCATACTGAGAAAAGTTTCATAAGTTACAATGATCATTTTTCCATGTTGACACATAAATAGTTCAACTTTGAAAAGTTCCTTATGAATTCTTTTCCATGTTTACCTTCTCATACTTCTTGTATTTGAATGTCAAATTTTCTATTTGTTTTGGATTTTTTCCTCAAGAATGTTTGAAAGTCCTCCACCTCATTGAATGACCATATTTTCCCTCGAAACATTATACTCAGTTTTGCTGGGTAGGTGATTCTTGGTTTTAATCCTAGCTCCCTTGATCTCCAGAATATCATTTTCTAGGCCCTTCAATCACTTAATTTAGAAGCTGCTAGATCTTGTGTCATCCTGATTGTGTTTCCACAGTATTCAAATTGTTTTTTCTTGGCTGCTTGTAATATTTGCTCCTTGATCTGGGAACTCCAGAACCTGGCTATAACATTCCTAGGTGTTTTCTTTTGGGGATCTTTTTCAAGAGGTGATCGGGGAATTCTTTCAAATTCTATTTTACCCTCTGGTTCTTAAATATCAGAGCAATTTTCCTTGAGAATTTCCTTAAGGATACTTTCTAGGTTCTTTTTTTGATCATGACTTTCAGGTAGTCCAATAATTTTTAAATTGTCTCTCCTGGATTTATTTTCCAGGTCAGTGGTTTCTTCAACGAGATAGTTCACATTGCTTTCTATTTTTTAATTTGTTTGGATCTGTTTAATAGTATCTTGATTTCTCATAAAGTCATTTGCTTCCATTTGCTCCACTCTAATTCTGAAGGAAATATTCTCTTCAGTGAGCTTTTGAGATTCTTTTTTCATCTGACAAATTTGGCTTTTTAAGGCATTTTTCTCCTTATTAGCTTTTTGGGGCTCTTTTGCCATTTGAGTTAATCTATTTTTTTAAGGTGTTATTTTCTTCAGTCAGGTTGTTGACTCTCTCATCATGATTTTCTTGCATCATTCTCATTTCTCTTCCCAATTTTTCTTCCACTTCTCTTATTTGGTTTTCAAAATCCTTCTTAAGCTCCTCTATGGCCTATAACCAGTTACATTTTTCTTGGAAGCTTTTGGTTAGGGAGTTCTGACTGTGTTGTCCTCCTCCTGTTCCATAATTTGATCCTTTCCTTTTAGTCCCCAAAAAAGGAATCTAAAGTTGGGTTGCTGAGCTTGGTTTGCTTCCTTCATCTGCTCATTTTGCCAGTAAATTACTTGACTTTTGGGGTCAGTAGAACTCTGCTTTCAGAGAGGAGAGCTTTGTCCCAAATTTCTGGAGTTTTCACAGCTGCCAGAGCTATTAGGAGGCTGCCATGTCTGCAGCCCCCACCAGCTTTGGTTCACTGGTCACACACCTCAGTACCACCACCCAAGACCACTATCCTGATACAAGCAGGTCAAGGCAAGAGCACTTAGCCTCTGAATGGTTCCTTGGCCCCTCTGCAATCTGCAGGCCAGGAGCTCTGAAGCAACCACATGGAGGCAGCTGCAAGTCAGCTGCTTGAGCTACTTCTAGCTTTGGGGTAGCCGGCCAGACCTTCTCCCCCAAATTTAGCCAAGTTCCACTGACCTTTCCCTTTGTCCTTGGCTCTTATGGATGGATAATTCTGGAAACCACCACAGCTGACAGTGATCTGCTCTCCTGAAAGCTCCAGCCCTGGCTTGTTCTGGACACCCATGGGCTAAAACCACATGTGGCTGGGCTCTGCTCCCAGCACTCTGCATGAACCCTTCCCATCTGCCTGCTGGGCTGCCTTCAGTAGGAGAGTTGTTTCTCTGTTATTTTCTGAGTCCTGGAGCTCTAAGATTTGTTTAGAGTGATATTTTATAGGTATTTGAGGTTGGGGGAGCTCATGGAGTTCTGCTTCTATGCAGCCATCTTGACTCCACCCCTCCAGTTGGATTTTTTAAAAAAGGGATTTTCAGGGAAGTCAAGGAGTTCTCATATATAAAGCGCCTTGGCAATATCAGACAAAGTGCTTTATTGAAGGAGAGTACAGTGGCAATGACTCTCTTGACATCAATGACTCCATTTCAGTGCAGTTTAGCAGTCCAATACACCCTCTACGTCAGTGTTTTCCTCTATCCTAGTTCTTTTTCAAACCCAGAAAAAAAATACAAAGACTGTTCTGTTTTATCCTGAGGCAGATAACAAATTAACAAATTTTCAAGTCTTGGTTACTTCTCCTGGAATACAACAAAGTGACTCCAAGGCCAATGGCAGACCAACTGGTAGGCCAGATTGATTATTTGCTTATCTTATGCTATAAGGACCTATAGATAATGGGTTGCTCTAAAAAAAACACAACCTCATGTGCCCCTTAGAAACTTCTATTCTCTATGGGTCAACTGAAGGTTTTCCATGCTAAGGCTTATAATTATAGATGAAGTTTTTTTTTTCTGATTTGTATCCTGAATTATAAGCTGTGAGCATTTCCCCCATTACAAGAGTCTATTGATTTTTCATATTTTTATTGAGAATATTCCATGTATGTGTATAGAAGTCATGTCTAACTCCCTATGGATCCCTATGGGCAGTATACAGACTTAGGCAATCACAAATTTTACATTATCTATGTTGTTTTGTACTTTTATTTGTTTTGTTAGACATTTCCCAATTACATTTTTTTTTTTTTGCTTTTTAGTGGGCAGTTGGGGTTAAGTGACTTGCCCAAGGTCACACAGCTAGTTTTTGTGTTAAGTGTCTGAGGCCGGATTTGAACTCAGGTACTCCTGACTCCAGGGCCGGTGCTCTATTCACTGCGCCACCTAGCTGCCCCTCCCAATTACATTTTAATCTGGTTCCAGCCATACTCAGGGATTTTGCAGGCCAAGTGCCCCCTTGCACCCAGGCCTGGAATTTGACACTTTGGTATAGATCATTCTTACAAGGATTATATAAAGATGAGACAATTGGCATATGACCTGGCAGTTATTGATGTACTCTTGATTGGCTTTTCATGAGTGGCAATAACAGCATGCGTAATTTCCCCTTTCCCCCTGTTTTTTTTTTGGTAATTTCTCTTCAGGTATATTGTCAAAAAGTCCTCCCATGGTTTTTGCAATATTGTGTCATTCCAAGCATGAAGTTTCTCCATGTATACTTGGTATGGACTAGCAGCTCTTTCAAATTTCATCTTCAGTGTTATTTCTGCTTTGTCACACTGCATGGTGGTTACTGAGGTGTTAGTTTCCAAATGTGGTGATTATATTGTCATTTGTATTAAAAATGTATTGTTATAGAAACCCTGACATCTGTTCTATTTTCTCTCTATTTGTTGTCTTTCTGATAATTTAATTTATGAATGCTCTTGGGATGATATGGCTGTTGGTTCTTATGAGGTTTTTGTTCTTTTATGAGGCAATGCTACTTGCAATCTTTTGCTGTCCTCCTCCATGGAATTTCAAAAATGAGTTTGTATTTCAAATTGGTCTTGCAAGTGGCTTTCCTATACTTCTACTTTCCCATAAAGTACAGTACCATACTTTACTAAACATCATGTGTTTGTTGACTAAGGCATTTTAGGGGAATTCCATTGGAATACTTGTTGTGGCAACTGATTGATGTTGTTTAAATTTTTATTAGAAATGATGATAACTGAGGTGAATCCTTGTATTCTACCACTCTTCTTCCTCTTGTTTTTGAAATTCATAGATTATTTGCAGGTCATGTTGAAGCTGCTACAATTGTAAATTGTATCATCAATGTTCATTGACCCTTGAGTTGACATGCTATTGGAGGAACTGAACCATATCAAACTTGATATTCCTATGAGATGTGAAAACAGATAACATAAAGAAGTTGTGGTTCTATGGAAGGATAGATTATAGGTAACCCTTGAAGAAGAAAACAAAAAAGTTGCAAGACTGGTTTTCATAATGTGTCCAAAAGCAATAAAGATCATCTTTGCATAGGATACTTGGTCATAATGTCATATTGCAGTGCCCATCATGAGCAGAAGCTAAAAGACCAATATGAAGATAATTATAGTTTATGCATTTACTTCTGTTGTAGATGATAGGAAGACTAACACAATACTTTTTTAGAATAGTTTCTGAGATGAGAAAATCTCCTGCCCTAAATTAGGTAAGGTAGAGCTTCTCAAGTACATTTCTGATGTGCAGATAGAGGATCATAGATTCAGAGATGGAAGCTCATCTAGTGCAACCACCAAGGAAACTGGGGCCAGAGAGATTAACAGACTTGCTCAAAGTCACCCAGTTGTATAATTTTCCACCTTGCTCCCCCTAGTCCTATTCTCATCCCCCATCCTTCTGTATTACCAACAATTTCAGTGCTTTTTTGGAGGAGAATACGAGATAATGGAAATGAAAACCATTTCACTTGGAGGAAAATCTCCAAGTTCAATTTCAATATTACTGCTATTAGTATTACAAAACAGGCTCTCACAGAATTCTCAGATTGGAAGCGTCCTTAGAAGTCTTCTCTTCAACCAGTATTCAATCAATGTTCACTTAAAGATCTTCAGTGAGGTGGCTGGTAGCCCATTTTATTTTTAGAAATTGCAATCATTATCAATCAATATTTATGAAAATACTTATTATGTATCAGGCTCTATGCTAAGTGCTAGGGATACAAAAAAGATGTGAAAGACCATCTCTGCCCTCTAGGAGCTTACAATATAATGAGGGAGAAAATATGCAAATAAATATATACAAAGCAAACTACATAACAGATAAAATGAAGGGAAATCACTGAAATTGAGATTGGGGAGGGTTTCTTGTAGAAGATGGGATTTTAGTTGGGGCTTAAAGGAAACCAGGAAGGTCAATAGTCAGATCAGAGTAGAAAGAAGCACCACTTGTGAGGGACAGCCAAAGAGAATCCCAAGAGCACAGACAGAGTGCCTGGTTTATGGAACAGTCAGAAGGCCAGGGTCACTGAATTGAAGAATAAGTGTTGGGGAGTAAGGTGTAAGAAGACAGGAAAGATAGGAGGAGACTGTGGAGGGCTTTGAATGCCAAAACAACCATTTTGTATTTGACCCTGGGGGCAAAAGGATATCATTGAAGTTTATTGAGTGGGTAGGTGTTGATGATTGAACCTGAATTTTAGGACAATCACTTTAGTGCCGGAATGAGGGACAGATTGGAGTGGGGGAGGGTGCAGGAAAGAATACTGAGAAACACTGACAGTTAGAGGGTGTGATTTGGGGGAGAATCCAGCAAAGACAACAAATAAGGAGTGGTCAGACAGGTAGGAGGAAAACCAGGAAAGTAGTGTCCCAAAAACCTAGAGAGAAGAGAATATGAAGGAGGAGAGAGTGATGCATGAACAGCTTCAAAAGCTGCAGGAGAATGACGATTGAAAAAAGGCTATTGGAATCAGCAAATGAGAGATTATTAGTAACTTTCAAGAGAGTGGTTTTCATGGAATAATAAGTTTGGAAGCCAGATTGTAAGGAGTTAAGAACAGAGGAAGAGAAGAGAAAATAGAGGTATGGGTTTGTAGATGACCTTTTGGAGGAACTTAGGACAGACAATGATAGAGAATGATGGGAGAGATGGAAAAACCAAGTGGGGGTGTTTTTAGAATAGGTGAGACCTAGGCAGTTTGTAGGCAGTAGGAAATTAGCCAGTACAGAGGGAAATACTGAAACTAAATGAGGGTTAGGGTAACAGAGACTGCAGTCTCTCAAAGGAGATGGGATAGAATGGGACCACTTGAACAAACAGAGGTATAAGCCTTGGAGAGGAATATGGCTTTCACCATGTGAGACAAAGGTGCTTTACCTGGTCACAACATATATGGAACAATGTCTTTAGTTCTTCCTCATCAGAATTCCTTGTGTTTTTATTCTGATAATTTTGGGGTAGAATCGTCTATTCTTTTTGGAATTACCTCACCATTAACATTTTATTCCCTGAGATCCTACTTCTTTCTTTACTGGACCTTTGAAAAATGTTCTCCTAAAATGCAGGGAAATATGAGACTAGGCTTAGCTTTCTGCCTTTTCTTTAGTACAGAACTGGAAGTGGACTAATCACTTTCCTCAAAGTTCCCAACATTTCTACACCAACAACCAATTCCTCCTCACTGGCCAAAACAGATTCAGAATAGTATTTTCCTTCATTTCTTCCTGTACCTTGGGTGAATGAAATTATCATTAAGGTGAACAAAGAATTTATTAACAACTCTGCTTTTGATAAATGGAGAACTCCAGCAAATGTCTGTATTATTAAAATACCCTATTATTACTATATCATGCCTATGTGCAAGACTTGTGATCTATTTCCTGAGTTCCTCATCTATTTCTTCTTTCTGCCTTAATGGTCTGTAACATACTATCATGACAACGTTACTTCATGCTTTCCACCATGCTATTCCCCTTTGGTTCCTGGATTTGCCCTCACGATTATATCCTAAAATACAATCTACTACTCTTTTTGTCTAGTCTGTTTCTTTGGCATAATGCATATTTTTTTTCAGAAATTTAGTCATAAGTTTCATTCCTCTAAATCTCAATGATACTTATGGGGTCAAATGTACTTACTTGCTGTGGTGTCTCTAATATACTTTACTTGTCATTCATATATTATGTGCTCGTATGAAGTCTTGGGTCATGTGATTTAGTACCAGATCCTTATTTGGATTTAGTTTCCTGCGAATTGGCAGACTCCTCACTATTTCCCCCCTGTGTTATAGCTACTTTCTATGGTCTCTAGCTTAGTAAAGGTAGTTTTCCTCTTCCTCTGCCCTTCTCTCCCCAAATTTCTTTCCTGATTAAAAACAGTGTGATTATATTTGTAGGATTTCAGGAAGCTATATATCTTAATAGCCCTCATAAAGTATACTTATTCCCTTGTGAAAAGTCTATAATTCTTATATTTTAAGTTGTAGTTTAGAAATCTAAATTCTGTTCTCCAACATTTACTTAACCAGTTGTTCACTTCCCAAACCTATTTCTCTCTTTTAAAGTCCAATCCTTGGCTGTTAATTATCAGTTATGATAAAATCACGTTTGCCACTAAGACCTTCAGGTTCTTGCCTGGGACTTCAAAATCACTACCAATGCATTGCTGGCAGTATCATTTGCTCCCCTGTATGGCACCAGAAGTGAACTTGTCATGTCTCGGAAGGTTCACTGTCATGTCCTGTATACATGCCTCATGAAGGGAACCAACCTCTCAATTCTAAAGGTCAAGTTGGCAAATAGCTGCCTTGATACCCCTTACGAGGGAGTCTCCAGCCACCACCTTTTTGTCTCTTCTTCCTCTGAGTCTTACTGTGAGCTGATATCATATATTTATTCACTTCATTATTCCTTAGAGCAGTCATTTCTTTTTGAGCTAATATTGTGATTATTACTATGTTATAATTATACCTCAGAGGGTTTGACTCCCTCCCTCAATTACTTAGCTCCAAGTACTTAGTTTTAACATGGCTAGCATATAATAATAGCTAAAACTTGCCCAGCACTTTAAGGTTTGCTAAGCACTTTACATACCTTATCTCATTTCATCCTTTTGGGGAACTTCTCAAATACAGAAATCCTAAAGAGCCTCCTGGAGAGTAATTCTGGACTCCAAGGTGCTTTTGATTAGAGGTCAATGAATCAAGAGGCAAGTGTAGAAGAGAAAAGGTTTAATTAGAATCAGCTGATGGGCAGTTGCCAGGTGGCCAGCAAATCCATAGAACAAAGGGAAATATGCATATACAGTACAGTTAATCCCTTCCTCATTGTGACTTTCCCATTGTGGTTTTGCTATATCATGGATTAGAATAAGAAATTAAATGGGAAGGTTTTGGGGGGGGAGTTTTGCAGAAGCTGCAGAAGACACATGAAGGCCATCAGATGACACAGAAAAAGTTTAGAAACTCATAAATGCAAAAGATATATGTATAGTATTGTACAATATCAACATATTTTATCTTTTATTACCATAATAATTCAGACTTCTTCTCTGGTAGGAAGTGAAGGCCTCCGAATTTACATGCTTTTACAGATCATGGGGGTTCAGAGCTTCTGGGATAAATCTATAGGGTTTTATACAGTTGTTGGGCAGGTGACAAAAGGAATCCTTCAGGTGAGGCTGTTCAGCCACTTCCCTCATTTGTGAGGTTGAATAACAGGGATAGGATATTAGGTGATTTGGGGGGAAATGTCTTAACCTTGGGTTTGTAACTTGTTAATCTTTGTGTAGACCAAGATCAGGTCTGTTCCTATGAGGACTTTTCTCTGTAGTTAATCTTATCAGACTAGAGATCTCTAGAGATAGAAGGTCTCTAGTAAATCTCATCAGAATATCAGAAAAGGTGGTACTAGAGGTCCCAAAGCTTCCCTTTGAGATGAAATCAGAACAGAAAACCGGACTGAGAGCCTGTTTTTATTTCACACAATCCTGTAGTTCCTTTTCTTTCTCCTCTATGGTTACTAATTGGAATCTTGCCCAGGATCACACAGCTGGTATGTGTCTAGTGTCTGAGGCCACATTTGAACTCAGGTCCTCCTTACTCCAGGACCAGGGCTCTATTCACTGTGCCACCTATCTGCCCCTCTATGGTTACTCTTTCTGAGGAGATATTACCCCCAAACCCATAGGACACAATTTTTAACCATATCCTCTCCCTTCCTTACAACAAACTTGTGAGGTAGGTGCTATTATCAGTTCCATTTCATAGCTGCAGAAACTGAAAATGAGAGTTTAAATAATTTGACCAGGATCAAAGCTGGTAAATTTCAGAGGCAAGACTTGAACTCTACTTTTCCTGACTCCAAATCTTGACCACCTAGCTGACAGATATTCCAGACATTAGCTCTGACTTGCAAATAGTTACTGGAAGTTTACCGAGCCAATTTAATTTCTAGGGAATACAACACTTGCCATCTGCTCTCATTCTCCAACACATTCAAAGATGGTGGAATTAAAGCTTCATTACAGTGTTCTGGTTTATATAAACCCCAACAATTGTCATAATGTAATACTAAAAAAAAAAAAGATCCCATAGGGGCACAATATGAATGGACTAAATTTCTACTGGCCAGTCAGGACCCCTAGTGGGTCCTGGTTTCCTAAATGATTCTTTTTGGTAAAGCATACTTCTCCAGGGAAACTCAAATTGGTGCATATACACATTGGACCATTTATCTTTCTTATCTCAGAGGATGTCTCTTGGATTCTGAGATTGCTTTGGGGGTTTCCAGATAAGATAGCACTATATGTTTGATCACAGATAGCGCCTGGAGAAACAAATTCTTGTTTGGAGTCTCCAGAGATCCAGAAGGCCCCTGGGCAGGTGTAATGGTAATTAATTTGTTTGATCAGATGTTAAGTAGATCCTAGTAACCTAGTGTTAAGTATAGAACTCTGTCCATTGGTGATAAGGTGTGAATTCCCAGAACTCTGTCCATTGGTGA
>JAQQSW010021009.1:0-10744 GCA_028646575.1 Pseudocheirus occidentalis | reverse complement strand
GATCGGTGAATTCTTTCAAGTTCTATTTTGCCCTCTGACTCTAAAACAACAGGACAATTTTCTTTGAGGATTTCTTGAAGGATGCTTTCCAAGTTCTTTTTCTGGTCATGGGTTTCAGGTAGACAAATAATTTTCAAATTGTCTCTCCTGGATCTATTTTCCAGGTCAGTGGTTTTTTTCAAGGAGATATTTCACATTTCTTCCTATTTTTTTCTTTTCTGTGTAACTGTTTAATAGTATCTTGGTTTCTCATAAAATCATTAGCTTCTACTTGCTCCACTCTAATTCTGAAGGAATTATTCTCTTCAGAATGCTTTTGAGATTCTTTTTCCATCTGGGAGAAATTTGACTTTTTAAGGCATTCTCCTCCTCATTGGCTTTCTGGGCCTCTTTTTCCATTTGAGTTAATCTATTTTTTTTAAAGTATTGTTTTCTTCAATCAGGTTGTTGACACTCTTTTCATGATTTTCTTGCATCATTCACATTTCTTTTCCCAGTTTTTCCTCCACTTCTCTTATTTGTTTTTCAAAGTCCTTTTTCAGTTGATGAATACCTTCTAGGCATTCTTCAAGTGTCTTGGAAGCATTTGGTGTGGGAGTTCTGACTGTGTTGTCTTCCTCCTGTTCCATGCTTTGATCCTTTTTGTCCACAAAAAAGGATTCTAGAGTTTTATTGTTGTTCTTATTTTGCTTTCTTTTCCTCATGTTGGCCAGTCAATTAATTGGTTGGTTTTTTTAGGTCTGTGGAACTCTGCTTCCAGGGGGAAAGCTCTGTCCCAAATCGCTGGGGTTTTCACAGCTGCCGGAGCTAGTAGGGGTTGTTGCAGCCCCCCCCCCAGCTTTGGCTTGCTGAAAACACTCCCCAGGACCACCACCCAAGACCACTATCCAAATCCAGGCCACTCAATGCAAGAGCACTTGGCCCTGATCAATTGACTCATCCCCGCTTTGGAGTCTGCAGGCCAGGGGCTCTGAAGCAGCCCAGTGGGGGCAGCTGCCAGTTACAGCAGTTCCTGCCCTTCCCCCACTGCTTCCTTGCCCTGGGGGTAAATTGGCTGAACTGCTTTTCCTCCCCCAAATTTAGCTTGAAAGCTTAACTCACTTTCACTGACCTTCTCTAATCCTGTCTTAGTATATGTGAAGATCCCTCCAGGTGTAGTTGATCTCTGAAGTAGACTCACACTGCTGCTTGGCTCCTCCTAACTGCCCTGGGGCCTGACCTCAGTTTCCGTTTCAAGCTGGGCTGGCCTCAGTTCCTGTCCTGCCACCATGATCCCCTGCTGCTGAGCTGCCTTCAGCGAGAGATGTGTTTTCTGTATTTTTGTGAGTTTGAGAGCCCTAGAATTTGTTCAGATTCATATTTTATGAGTGTTTAGGGTGACTGTGTGGGAGCTGCGGAACCTTGCTGCTTCTATGCCGCCATCTTGGCTCCGTCCCCGATATTGACTTTTTTAAAATACTGTAATCCTAAAATCAATGGTCTGGGATGAAATCTCTGTAGGATGTTGATTAAGATCCTGATGGATGTGCATAGATTAGGTACATAATTATAAAACATGTTCTTCAAGTAATTTGGATTTCATGGTGGGGATTTTGCTTGAAAATTCATCCTTGATTTTTAAAATCTTTAATCTTATAAAAACTGAATTTGGCATGAAGACAGTCCCTATTGTAACAGTTTATCAGTCAAAAGAGCTTGGACTCAATGGTCTCTATTGTCCCTTCTATCTCTAAGAGGCAGGATAAGATAAAGAGAATGTCCTGGCTCAGACATCAGAGGATCTCAGTTTGAAGACTTCCTTGGCTGCCTATTACCTAAGTGACTTTGGATGAGTCATTTCAATTGGCTAGGACCCAGTTCCCTCACTTTACACATGAGAGGGCAGATTTGGCAGTCTCAGGGGTCCCTTTCAGCTAATGGATACTAAGACTGTTGCTTAAATATACAAGATTACCACGTGTAAAAAGAATCACAAAAGATCAGTGTCATAATTTTCAATGCCAAAGGCCTATTGACTAAGAATGGAGTCCAACCCACAAGTGTTGTCCCCCTCAAGCCAGGCACAGATCTTCTGGGGGCCAAACAAGCTGGAAATAGTCCTGGGCACCCAGGGTGGGACAACGGAAAAATCAGTGCCAGTCAGTGCCCAGGCTGGCATGACTGGCTTGGATGGCTCAAAGGGCAGCTATTTTTAGATGATGCCTGTTTGACATGTAAACTGGGAGCAAGAAGTGGGTAATGGGCACATTCAAGCTTAAACCCCCATGTTCACAGTCCCCAGAATTCTGCATCTCTGTCCAATGCCTCCCATCCCAGGCAATGACCCGTGTTGTTATTTCTCCAATGACTTTGACTTTGATGGGTTTCTTTTGCATTGAACCAAAACATTTCTTACTCTTGCCTTTCCCATTAATCAGCAGCTTTAGGGGTGATACTAAGCCCCTGTTCCGCTCAATAGGCATGGAGTTGAGTTTTTACACCAGCTAGGTCAGTAATCTTGGACAAGAATCAGCCTCTGTGGGTCTCAGCCTCCCCATCTGTGAAATGGAGATAATGATATCAGGACTACCTGCCTCATTACAGATAAAACACTTTATAACGCCAGCAGCACTCTACAAATGACCAGTAGTGGCATGGTCATCATCATCTTCATCAGTATCATTCCCAATAGAAGATCAAATGAGTCATCTATTTTGATGTTTTTTAATTAGGAAAGTCAAATGGTCAATTTAATAGTGTTTGGGAAGAAAGATGCCTTAGAGGTTACTTTGTGCAGGTAAAGATATGGAGAACCAGAGAGTTATGGAATATGGAATCCCAGCATCCTCCGAAACCCAGCTCGGGGGCCCCTTCCTCTGATCCCCCTATCCTCTCTTTATGATCACCATCTTCCTCTGCAAACACCTGACATGACCTTGTACGTCCTTTCAAGGTATTTATCTGTGCATTTGTTGTATCCCCTCAATGGACCGTTTGCTTCTTGAAGGTGGGGCCTGCTGCTTTTGTCTCTGTATTCCTAGCCTCAGAACAGAGCCTTACACATAATGCGCAACCATGGCTGTTGAATTGGAATGAAAGTGTCGTGCCAGAAGCAACCTCAGTCAGCCCCTGATTCATGGTCTGCCGTGCTTCTTGCTATCACCAATTTGCCTTCTAGTCTGCCCAGAGTAACTGTGCAGCTGGGTGGTGCAATAGATAGAACGCTACGCCTGGAGTCAGGAACACCCGAGTTAAAATCTGACCTAGCAGCATGACCCTGGGCAAGTCACTTAGCCCCTGTTTGCCTGAGTGCCCTCATTTGTAAAGTGGGGACAATACCCCTTAGCTCATAGCACTGTGGCAAAGACAGAATGGGATAATGATTATAAAATGCTCAGCACACAGTAGGCGCCGTGTGTTTGCTGCTGTCACGATTGTTACTATGATCAGGTCATGGGACTTTGACTTTAGGCCCTTAGGAAGGGAGAAAACGCCCTGGGGGGGGGGTGGGTCCTCATTGCCCTTCTCCTCCACTTGTGGGCCAAGGGAAGTCAGCGCCACACTTCTGCTTCTGTGTTTTGTTGAAAGGTCAGGAGAAGATGGGTAAATAGAGAGGCTGCTTCTACGAAGAGAGGGCATCAGAATGTTTGTTCTGTTTTTTCTCAGAAAAGCTTCTCACCTGAAGATGAGAATAAGCCAAGCCCTCAATTGCTGTAACCACTGAGGCCTGTAATATCTTTTTCTTTGTCTGGAAACCTTGCCCAACAAACGCCCTCACCCCCCAGATAACAAGGGGGGCAGACACCTGCCTTTCAGAACCATTTGGGTCCTAGGATGTAAAACACTAAATCAGGACAGGCCTTAGAGATCATTCATTCATGCACTAGCCATCGGTAAACACCTACTAAATGCATCCTAAGCTAAGTGAGATGGATGGAGCAAACAAACAGTGCTTCCCCTCAGAAAGCTTGCATTCTAACGGGGAATGCATTTTCAGAAGCTTTGGAAGGCCTTGGTCTTGGGATCAGGCAAATCTGAGTTAAAAGTAAACACAAAGTAATTCAGATTAAGAAATTGATGCCTGGAGAAGGGAACAGGATTTCTTTGGGTCATACAAGTAATGATTGTCGGGACTGAGACTGAAACTCTGGTCTCTGACTCAGTAATCCAGCACCCTTGATCTTGTTCCTTTATATGAGAAGTTTTGAGCTAGAAACAGGAAGGGGATTGGGATTCCTGCCTATTTGGAGGCAAAATGGAACTCAATGGGACACCTGAGGGGGCAGGGCATGGAAGTGAAGGATTTCTCCTCTCCTCTGGAGGACAGACTGTCTTAGGATGGGAAAAAAATCAAGGATCTTCTTTCCAAAGCTGGAGAATCAACTCCCACCCCTACTTGGGAGACAGTCAGATTCTTGAATATGGAGCCCCCATAAGAGACTTTGGAACAACCATGGAATTTAACTCCTCATGCAGCAGACCACCAAACTGAAGGCCAGGGGAAAAGAGATTTGCCCAGGAGCCCACTAGTGACATTACCAGGACTCCTTCCCCTCACAGTGTTACAGATCCAAGGTCATGTGGCCTTCAAAAACGAGTCTGGTCTCTGCTTCTATCTCCCTACCTTGTTTAACCCTTTCTTCCTTGGAAGGCTGGAGGACTTGAGCAATTGCCCATCAAATGGGCGTTCTGGCTCTGACCTTGAAGATGGAAGTATTAATCATTACTCATGACACTTCAGGGTCATGCAGTGAATTGCTTCTATCGGACGGCTAAAATAGAAGGGATGTTGGACAACAAGGTGGGGGAGGAACAACTGATGCCTCCAATCATTCCCCTGGTGTAGACCAATTCAGTCAAACTGCCCCTGATAGGCAAGCAGTGGGTACAGGCTGAAGTGGGTGTAGGCTTTGGGGACTCCTGGTCTGGTCCAGGACAGTTCCCACCCTCTGAGATCTGAATTTGTTCTATCTTCAGTAGCACAAGCTATTTGGAGAATGCCCATGGACCTAGTGAGCTTTGTCAGATGATCTGGTGGTTTAGGGAACTCTAAACTAAGGCCCTTCTGAGAAAACAGAAAGAAGGCACCAAGAACATGAAAGGAAATTAGACACATTTGGGGCACAGTCACCATATGGTCTAAAGGCATAACCAAGGCTTGGGACAATGAGACCTCAGAACCTAAAATATCATGTCCAAAGGAATGTCGCCAAAGTATTCTGGGCTGCTAACTTCTCCATTGGGATTCCAGTGAATGCTTTCCACACCACAAGCTCTGAATGTCTGTCTGTTTACCATGGGTGACAAAGGGACTAGTCTGTCCAGACCAAGATTCTTCCTCATGTTTACCTTTTGTGTGGGGTTTTGAGGGAAGGAGGGGAGAACCCTGTCCTGGAAGTCAGGGTTGTGGACCTGGCCTCCCCAACCAATCATGTTGCCTTGGGAAAGTTACTTAGAACCTCTGACCCTTGGAGTTGCAGGGGGACATATAAGGTATTGAACTTGAAATCAGGCAGATCAAAGTTCAGCTCCCGCCCTGGACACTTACAAGCTGTGTATCCTGGGATAAGTCACTTTATTTTTCTTCCAAGGGCAATCTGTGCAACCCTGGACAAGTCCCTTAAATTCTTTGTTTTTAAAAAATGTTTAATGTCTTCATTTAAAGTTTTAAGTTCCAAATTCTATTCCTTACTCACCGCCATTCACTGAGATAGTAAGCAATCATGTAAATCATTTCCATATTAGTCATTTTGTACAAGAAAATTTGAATAAAAGAAAAATGAAATAAATTGAAAAATAGCATGCTTCAATCTATATTCAGTCAATATCACTTTTGTTTTATTTTTTCTGGAGATGGATAGAACGCTTCATCATTAGTACTTTGGGATCATATTGGATCATTGTATTACTGAGAATAGCTGTCACTCACAACTCTTCACTGAACAATATTGCTGTTACTATGTAAAACATACGCCTAGTCCTGTACACTTCATTATGCATCAGTCCATGTGAATCTTTCCAGGTTTTTCTGTGGTTATCCTGTTTGTCATTTCTTACAGCACAGTAATATTCTATTATGATTATATAGCACGGATTGTTCAGCCATTCCCCAATTTATAGGTAAACCTTCAATTTCCACCACAAAAAGAGTTGCTATAAATATTTTTGTGCAAATAGATCCTTTTCCATTTGGGGATGACTTTGGGATGTAGACCTATGTGGTATTGCTAGATCAAAGGGTATGCACAGTTCTGTAGTTCTTCGGGCATAGTAACAATTTGCTCTCCAGAATGAGTGGCTCAGTTCACAACTCCACCAACAGAAGTGCATTAGTGTCCCAGTTTTCCCATGTCCCCTCCAATATCCAACATTTTCCTTTTTTGTCATATTAGCCAATCTGATAGGTGTGAGGTGATATCTCAGAGCTGTTTTACTTGGCTTTGCTCTAATCAATAATGATTTAGGACATTTTTTCACATGACTATAGATAGTTTTGCTTTCTTCATCTGAAAACTACCTGTTCATATTCTTTGACCATTTATCAATTGGGGAATGACTTGTATTTTTGATAAATTTGTTTTGGCTCTCTACATATTTGAGAGTGAGATCTTAATCACAGATACTTGTTGCAGGTTTTTTTCCCCACTTTTCTGCTTTTCTGATAAACTTGTTTCCATTGGTTTTGCTTGTGCAAAAAACTTTTTAATTTTATATGATCAAAATTATCTATTTTACATTTTGTATTGCTCTCTATATCTTCTTTGGTCCTAAATTTTTCCCTTATCCATAAGTCTGACAGATAAAATATTCCATGCACTTTTAATTTGCTTATCATATCAACCTTTATGTGTAAATCATGTACTCATTTTGACCGTATCTTGGTATTCAGTGTGAGATTTTGATCTATACCATTTTTCTACCATTTTTCCAGTTTTCTCAGTAGTTTTTGTCAAATAATGAGTTTTTGTTCCAAAAACTTGTATCTTTGGATTTATCATACTTTATATTGCTATGGTCATTTACTATAATGTAATTTGTACCTAATCTATTCCACTGGTCCATCACTCTGTTTCTTATCCAGTAGTAGATTGTTTTATAATTACTGCTTTATAATGCAGTTTAAAGTATCTTCTTTAGCATTTTTCTTCATTGTTTCTCCTGACATCCTCAAGCTTTTGTTTTTCCAGATGAGTTTTGTTATTATTTTTTCCTAGCTTTATAAAATAATTTTTGATAGTTTGATTGGTAGGGCATAGAACAGATTAATTTAGGTAGGATTGTCATTTTTATTATATTGGCTCAGCCTACTCATGAGCAAATAATATTTATCCAACTGTTTAGATCTAATTTTATTTGTGTGAAAAGTGTTTTATTATTGTGTTCACATAGTTCCTGGGTTTGTCCTGGAAGGTAGACTTCCAAGTATTTTATATTATCTACAATTATTTTTAATGGAATTTCTCTATCACTTGCTGCTGGATTTTGTTGGTAATATATAGAAATGATGATGATTTATCTAAGTTTGATAAAGTTCTTAATAATTGCAAGGAGTTTTTTTAGTTGATTCTGTAGGATTTTCTAAACATAACATCATATCATCTGCAAAGAGTGATAGTTTTTGTTTACCCGTTGCCTAGCATAATTCCTTTCATTTCTTTTTCACCTTTTATTGCTAGAGTTAACATTTCTGGTGCATATTAAATAATAAGGGTGATAATGGACATTCTTGCTTCACCCTTGATTGGACTGGGGAGGCTTCTAGCTCGTCCCCATTACAGATAACGCTCGCTGGTGGCTCATTTTAAGGTAATGAACCTTATTCATTTATTTATTTATTTATTCCCGTGCTTTCCAGTGTTTTGGATATGGACGGCACTATATTTTGTTAAAAGTGTTTTCTGTATCTGTTGATATAATCTTGTGGTTTCTGTTGATTTTTGTTATTGATATGGTCAGTTAGTAGTTTTCCTAATATTGAACCAGCTCTGCATTCCTGGTATAAATCCCACCTGATTATAGTGTATGATCCTTGTGATAAATTGCTATCATCTCTTTGCTAGCATTTTATTTAATTTTTTTGTATTAATATCCATTAGGGAAATTGGTTTATAATTTTCTTTCTCTGTTTTGGCCATTCTTGGTTTAGGTATCAGCGCTATATTCATGTCATAAAAGAAATTTGGGAGGACTCCTTCTTTGTGTTTTTCCAAATAGTTTATATAGCATTGGAATTCATTGTTCTTTAAATGTTTGAAGGAATTTGCTTGTGAATCCATCTGGCCCTGGGGATTTTTTCTTAGGGAGTTCATTGATGACTTGTTCAATTTCTTTTTTTCTGAAATGAGGTTAAGTATTTTATTTCTTCTGTTAATCTGTGCAATTTATATTCTTGTAGATACTCATCCATTTCATTTAGAGAGTCAAATTTATTGGCATATACTTGGGTGAAATAGCTCCTAAATTTTTTCTAAAGTTCCTCTTCATTGGTAATGAATTCACACCTTTCATTTTTGATACTAGCAATTTGGTTTTATTATTTCCTGTTTTAAATCAAATTAACTAATGGTTTATTTTATTGGGGTGTTTTTTCATAAAACCAGTGTCTAGTTTTATTTGGTAGTTCAATATTTTTCTTACTTTTAATTGTATTAATCTCTCCTTTGATTTTCAGGATTTTTAATTTGTTCTTTTTTCTAGTTTTCTTAGTTGCATGCCCAATTTATTTATCTGTCTTTTCTCTATTTTATTGATGCAAACAATTAGAGATATAAATTTTCCCCTAAGTACTGCTTTGGCTACATCTCATAAATTTTGGTAAGTTATCTCATTGTTGTCATTTTCTTTAAAGAAATTATCAATTGTTTCTAAGATTTGTTCTTTGATCCACTTATTTTTTAGGATTAGATTATTTAATTTCCAATTAATTTTTAATCTCTCCTTTGGTTGTTCATTATTGATTGTAATGTTTATTGCATTATGATCTGAAAAGGATGAATTTACTATTTCTACTTTTCTGCATTTGGTCATGAAGTTTTTACGTCCATTACATGACCGATGTTTTTGCAAGTGCCATATATTGCTGAGAAAAAAGTATATTCTTTTCTATTCCCATTCAATTTTCTCCAGACATTTATCCTATCTAACTTTTCCAGAATTTTATTCACCTCCCAAACCTCTTTCTTATTTATTTTTTGATTAGATTTATCTAGTTCTGAGAGGAGAAAGTTAATAAGTCACTTCTCAGAGCCTTAGTTTCTTCCTCCATAAAATAGACATAAGAGTAACATCTACCTTGCAAGATTGTAATGAGACTCCGATGAGATGCCACACTTAAAAGTGCTTTGTACACTTTGACATGCTCTAGAAATGTTAGCAATTATTGCTGTTACCCCCTCATTTTAGAGATAAAGAAAATGAGATACAACAAGGTACAATGAATTGCCTACCTACACCAAATGTTCTTGTCATGATCTCACCCCCTACTATGCTGGCTCTTCACTCCACTGGGCCTTGGCCTCCTTCTCTTGGAAATACTCGTGGTGACCTAGATGATTCCTCTTCTCACTTTGACATGCTCTGCTTCTATAAATCAATTGGTCTAGGATTTCAAGGTCAAATCTGTGAAGCCAGCCTTCGTTGCATGGCCTGGGCATCAGAGCCCAACACTGCTGTATCCTCACTTCTTAGGAAGGTGAAAAGAGGTCACTCTACCCCACCCCCATACTCCATGCTTCCAGTACCTTGATTGACCTCAATCTATTTGTGACAGTAATACATTCAAATGCAGTAAGTCCACATCTTCCAAGAAATTTTTAAGAGCTTGCAAAAAACTCGGCCAAAGCCATCCTTCATGGAACTGCAATCACAGATGTATTATTGGAGTGACTATATTTGGAGCATCTTTTAACCCCAGTGACTTTCTCTTGGAATCTGGCATCGGGTATGGATCAAGAAAAGGGACAGTTGAGTTGGCATGTCTGGGATGATGTCATTTCTTCCCAGCTTTGATTCAGTATGTTCCCTCAGTGGATACCTCATCCATCGAGACAGGCACGAGCTGACATGACTATATTGATTTCCCTTTCTGCTAGATAGTTTATTTTGTTTTTTTTAATAAGCTTAATGAGTTCAGTGTCATTTTGGAAGATTTATGAATTAATCTTTTGCTGAGACAGCATGGGGCATTGCAAAAAACATGATAAAAGACTGATTTGGACATCAACCTACTTTGGATCTCAGGTCCATTCCCTTACTGTGTGACCCTGACCTAGTCACTGTTAGTTTTCATTTCCTTGTCTCTAAGAAAGTGAATAGAACTAGGAGTTGTTTGCCTTGGATAAGGGAAAAATTATGGAGGTGGGGAGGGCTGCCTTGTGGAAGAATGATTAGGCTTTTTCCATTTGTTTGTGGTAAAAAAAAAAATACCCATTATCCCAAATTTAATTAGAAAAGTAAACACAGAGATGCCTTAGATAAGAAGAGGAATGTATTCCCTTTCTCCCAGGAAGAAAGGGGTGCCCCATCTCAGATTTCTTACCCATGTTGATCCGTGAGGCTGATGGCCGGGAGAGAGGGAGCTCCAAAAGATCAGGTCTAGGATTTTAAAGACCTAATTAGGACGTCCCCTCTCCTGGCCAACTGCCTTCTTTCATTGGTGAAAAATTTACTTTAACAATCCCTTAGCTACTGAGACTGAAAGGGGAGGGAGATGGGACGGGCCTCACCAGGGTGGGAAGAAATGGACAAAGGAAGATAAAAGTAATTG
>JAQQSW010021008.1:0-10744 GCA_028646575.1 Pseudocheirus occidentalis | reverse complement strand
CTCTTGCCTGGAACTCAAGGATCAGCCAGGACACCAGCAAACAAAGTCCCATCCTGTTCATGTCTTCAGTCAGCTTTCAGATACTGGGAGAGGAACACTCTTCCTCTCAGCTGACTTCAGTCTCCATGAATCCTCCTTCACTGAGGAGACAACTCCAAAAATCTGTCTGTCTCTCCAAAATTCTGCTGCTTATAAGCATTGGCCTTCTCCCAAGTCAACAGGGGAGTTCACACAGTCTCAACAATGGACAGAGTTCTATACTTAGTCCTAAATATCTGATCTACTTAGCCCTAAGTATCCAATCTATTCAGCCCTAAATATCCAACAAATTGATTATCATTACAACTTAGGAATCCATGAAACCTCTACATGCCTAGGGTAGTTCCCCAGGACTTTCTTACTTAAAAGACTTTAGACAGGGGATTTTCTAAAATGGCATTCCATGTCTTGAAGAAATCACAGATTGCAATACTGCCTTATTTTGGCTTAAGAAATTGTCTAATGTGATAGATAATAATAGATTTAGATTATTATAATAGATAATATAGATACTAGATATAATAATAGAATTATTATCCATATATATAAAGGTAAAATAAACAGCAAGCCTATTTTCTGCAAAATGATAGAGTATGGTTGTTGTTCATCAATTTTCCTCACTTGAGGAGAGTTGGGCCACAGATTAGCTTGTCATGCTAGTCTTGAATGATAAATGTCTGTCACTGATAACCAAGATATTATATGTTGGATCAATACTAATTAGATGACCACCTTAATTTCAAATAATAGTACATATTTAAGTATGTCAACTACCATAGACCAAGTCTACCAAAGTAAGGACAGGAATGGGTGAATGACAGCTATACTACGTTTTTAGTGCTTTAAAATAGAATTTTATTGTTCCCACCATTACATATCAAGAACATTTTTAGCATTCATTTTTACAAGATTTTGAGTTCCATTTTTTCTCCCTTTCTTCTTTTCCTCTCCTCTTCTGAAAATGGTAGACAGTTTGATATAATTAACACATATATTATCACGTAAAACATATTTCCACATTCATCACAATTATGGAAGAAGAAACATTAAAAGGAAAAAAAACAAGAAATAATAAAGTGAAAAAATTGCTTAGATCTGCACTCAGAGTCATCAGTTCTTTGTCTGGATGTGGACAGCATTTTCCTTCATGAGTCCTTAGTACTTGTCTTAGATTATTATGCTACTGAGAAGAGCTGAGTCATTCGCAGTTAATCATCAAACAATGTTCATGATACTGTGTATAATGTTTTCCTGGTTCTTCTCATTTCACTTTGTATTAGTTCATGCAAGTCTTCCCAGATTTTTCTGAAATCTGCCTATTCATCATTTCTTATTGCATAATGACATCCCACTATATTCTTATTGCACAGCTTATTCAAGCATTCCCCAATTGATAAACATCCCTTCAGTTCCCAATATTTTGCCACTATGAATAGGCTGATATACTTTTGCATATGTAAGTCCTCTTCCCTTTTTAGAATCTCTTTGGGATATAGACCGATTTATGGTATTGCTGGTTCAAAGGGTATGCACAGTTTTATAGCCCTTTGGGCATAGTTACAAATTACTTTCCAGCATGGTTGGACCAGTTCTCAAATCCACCAACAGTGCATTAGTATTCCAATTTTCCCATATCCTCTTCAATATTTGTTATTTTCCTTTTATGTCATATTAGACAATCTGGTTGGTATGAGATGTATCTCAAAGTTGTTTTAATTTGCATTTCTCTAATCAGTGATTTAGAACACTTCTTCATATGCCTATAGATATCTTTGATTTCTTCATCTGAAAACTGTCTGTTCAATATCCTTTGACCATTTATCAATTAGGAATGTCTTGTATTCTAACAAATTTGACTCAGTTCTCTATATATTTGAGAAATAAGGCCTTTATCAGAGACATCTGCTGTAGATTGTTTCTCAGCTTTCCACTTTCCTTCTAATCTTTGTTTTGTTTTTTTGTTTTCGTTTTTTTTTTTGAGAGGGGAAGGCAAAGCAGTTGGGGTTAAGTGACTTGCCCAAAGTTACATAGTTAGTTAAGTGTCAAGTTTCTGAGATCAGATTTGAACTCAGATCCTCCTGACTCCAGTACTGGTGTTCACTGTATTCTATTCTATTCACTGTACCACCTAGCTGCCCCTTTCCTTCTAATCTTGATTGCATTTGTTTTGCTTGTACACGAGTTTTTCAATTTAATATGTTGAAAATGATTTACTCTAATGCTCTCTGTCTCTTCTTTAGTCATCAATTCTTTCTCTCCCCATAGATATGACATGTAGACTGTTCTTGCTCCTCTAATTTGATTGCTTCATAGTTTATGGTCCCTTCTTAGTAAGATGTAGTTTCCTTCTTTATTTCTTTTAGTTAGGTATATTTTTTGATTTTACATTGTCTAAAATCAGGATTGCTACCCCTGCTTTTTAAAAAATTCAGCTGAAGCATATTATTCTTCCCAACCCCCTTACCTGAATTGTATGTTTGTCTCTCTGCTTCAAATGTGTTTCTTATAAGTCACATATTATAGGATTCTGATTTTTGATCTACACTGCTATCTACTTCCATTATATGAGAGAGTTCACCCATTCACATGTAAAGTTATGATTACTGCCTATGTATTTCCCTCCATCCTATTTTGCAGGGATTTACTGCTTACTCTGCTATCTTGGCCCTTAGAAGTCCTCCCTATGCTATGTTGTGGAAGAAAATAAACCCGATTTGCATGTTCAAAATATGGATGAAATGCTGTTTGAAATTAAATCAGTTTTCTAATTTCACTGATTAAATTTACCTTTTTACCAGATTCCCCAGTTATCAGCTATCTATATCATTGAACAATGATACAGAATACAGTCAGTGATACTGGATTCAAACTCATGACTCTGACCTTGTTAGGTTCATAGTCTAAATAACTAATCACACATATGTAAATTAATTCACAGGTCTTTCCCCTTTGGACTGATTCTTAACTGTATACCATCCTTCCCCCTTTTTAGCAGGCAACAACTGTCTACTTTAAGAAGGTTTATTGATGAAAACAGGGACTGCTGTCTACTGCAATAAATACTTTCAGGTTAAATGCCTAATGACCTTGCTTATATCATATTATATTGATCATATGGTATAGTATAGTACAATATAGTACAGTATAGTATTATACTATTGAATATCTGATGATATTCACCTTCATTATGTTACTGGCTTACCCAAAGGGGTGGTTTTGGACTTGCCAATCATAAGTGCAAATCACTCTGGTGCCAGGTCAACCCATCCCTACCTGGTCCCTGTTTGGGCCCTGATTGGCTCAAAATGGATGTAAATAACAAATGTGTTTTGGCCAGAAATCTTGAGAGTCTTTCCCACTCAGATCTATTTTTTTAAATGGTCATTCTTTGCTCATATTTTTATTAAGCCTTAGTCATTGAATGGACTCTGCCTCAGTCCAGCTGAGACCTGTTAAGAACCTTAGCTTGAAAAGGCCACGGTTGCTCATGGCATCCTGGGTTGTCTCCAGTTGTCTTGATCCATATCTGGCCACTGGAGCCAGGTGGCCCCAGCAGAAAAACTGAGGCTGGTGACTTTTCACAGTCCTCCCTCATTTGAAAAGAATTCACTTTCATGCCATGACATCACCATCCTGATGTTGTGGTCCTCTTTGTATATATATCTTTTTGGAGGGCAATTGGGGGTTGACTTGCCCAAAGTCACATGGCTAGTAAACGTTTCAAGTGTCTGAGGCCACATTTGAACTCAGATCCTGCTGACTCCAAGGCTGGTTCTCTACTCACTGTGCCACCTAGCCACCCCTCATGGTCCTCTTTAAGAACAAAGGACAAACAGCAAGCATGCAAGTCATATATCCACTGGAAAATTCCATTTCCTTTAGGATTTAATAATTTAACCAACTTTCTCTTGCACTACCTCAAAGGGAAAAAGAGAACAATGCTAACTTTTTTTGTGATGCGATGGAAAAGGCATTGGACTTAGAGGCATAAGAGCTAGATGCATTATAGCCTGGTCTAGCCACATTTCCCTTATCTGTAAAATTAATTTCAATTCAATTTAATTCAATTTAATTTTTACAATCAGTACATATTTTCCCCCTTCACGTCCTAGTTGCCATTGAAGAAAAAAAAGAAGCTTCATTTAACCAATATGCATAGCTAAACAAAACAAATTCCTAAGTTGATCACGGTCTAAAAATGTATGTCTTGGTCTGTATAGTCTATTACCTCTCTGTCAAGTGTTGAAAAGCATTCTTTTTCATCAGTCCTCTTGAATTATGGTTGGTTATTATATTGGTTAGAGTTAAGTCCTCCAAAATTGCTCATTTTTACACTATTGTGACAAGTTCTTCTACTGGTTCTTCTCACTTCCCTCTGTATCACTTCATATGCTTTCCCAGGTTTCCCTAAGAGCAGCTCATCCTTTCTTACAGCACACTAGTCTATCTTATCCATATATTATGGTTTCTCTAGGCATTCCCCAAAAGGTGGGTATCTCTTTAGTTTCTAGGTATTTGCCCTGCCATAAAAGCTGCTATAAATACATTCATATATTTGTGGGCTTTTCCTGTTCCTTTAATACCTTTGGGTAGAGGTCTAATGGTGTTATTACTGAATCAAAAGGTACGCACAATTTAGTGACTTTGGGGACAGAGTTGTAAACAGCTCTATGGAATGGCTCTATCAGTTACAACTCCACAAACAGAGAATTAATGATTGTTTTTCTCATAGTCCCTCCATCATTTGTCATTTTCCTTTTTTTTCTCAACTTTGCCAATTATGGGTATGAGGTGGAGTCTCTGAAGGGATTTTATGTGCATTCCACTAATTAAGACATACATCCATTTGGAATTCATCTCGATATATGAAGTGAGAGGTTCATTGAAATATAATTTCTGTCAGACTGCTTTCCTTTTCCCAGAAATTTTTGTCAAATAGGGAGTTCTTACCCAAGGGGTGTTAAGGTTTAACAAATACTAAGGAAGAAGTTCTGTTTCTTTCCCTATGTTGTCTAAGATGTTCCACTGATCAAGTTATCTATTTTTTAACCAGTAACAAATAATTTTAATGATTTTATTTTATGGTACAGTTTAAGATCTAGTATTGCCATGTTCTTTTTCCCTACTTTTCTCCATTGTTTCCCTTGATTAACATCTTCAGCAAAGTTGCAGGATGTAAAATAAAACTACATAAATTATTAGCATTTCTATATTTTCCAATAAAGCCCAGCAGGAAGAGATAGAAAAAGAAATTCCATTATACATAATGACAGAATGTATAAAGCACACTACCAAGAGACACACAGGAACCATGTGAGTATAACTACTAAACACCCTTTGCAGAAATAAAGACAGAGCCAAACACCTGGAGAAATATTAATGGCTCATGGGCAGTCCAAGGCAATACAATTAAAAATGAAAATTCTACTTATTTTAACTTACTTATTCAGTGACATTACTCAAACCACCAAATTACTTCTTCATAGTGTCATAAAAATAGTAACAAAATTCATCTGGAGGAACAAAAGTTTATGAATTTCAATTTAATTTGAAAATTTTTATTCAGGGCATATTACACAAATCACAAAACACTTGATCTCAGGTAGTTTATATTCCATAAGGGGGAAATTACATGCATACCAATATATGTAATTAAGTATATGAAAATGCTTACAAGTTAATTTAGGGCAGAGGTAGTAGCAGCTAAACAGCATTCAGGAAAGTTTCATGAAGGATGTGTAAGTAGAGAGAAAGAAAGAGAGGTTGTGTTGATAGAACTCAATTACATATAATATATATGCATACATGAAGCATACATACATATATAAATATGATGAATCAAGAATTGAGGATCACTACTCAGTTGTGAACTTACATGACTGGAAGAATGATGTGCCTAGCCAGAGATAGGAAAGTTAAGAAGAGGAAAACACTTTGGCAAAAATATACTGAATTCTATTTTGAATATGTAGATTTTGAGATGCTTTCAGGCCATCCAATTCAGAATTTCTAGTGTTTTAACAAGAAAAATCTGCCAACCAGAGTACTGGATGCTTCTTTTTGTTCTTTTTGTGTCTGAGGATGTGTAATTTGGATCATCCATCTGTTTTGTCTCATTCTCACTACCTTTTAGAATCATACTTGTCCTTAATAATGTCTTTTCTACACACTTCTTGTATGTAAGGTGTTTTTGTTATTCACTTTCTTACTCAAAACTTGAATCTTTCCATTGTCCTTAAAGTTATTTGTATATTAAATTCTCTGAGGTCATTGTGTTCTATTATTTGAAGTGATTCAGAATCATCATGAGAATACTAGTGCCAGTACTGTGGCAAACAGTTTTGGAATCACTAAAATAAAAAGATGTTATCTGTTGTTCTTTCTTCCCTAGAGTGGCTTTCCTGACTGAACGTCTAGAGTCTCTCAGCAAGAAAGAAGGCACAGTAATGTTAAGTACAAGCCTTTTATTCCTCACTTTAGCTCTGGCTCCCTGCCTCCTTCCTACATTTTAACATCTATTTCCAAGAATCCCAATTTCAGGTCCTGCCAGTGACCTGAACATGACATTAATTCACACAGACTCCTTTCTCTGTTGAAAATAGCAAAGGAGTGAGGAACTTCAGTGATGATGTGAAAAGTAGAAGAGGGAGGATAAAAAAGCAAACCCATTAAGTATATAGAGAACAAAATATTCTCCCCAGGGAGGAAAGGTAAAAGATAAAATCATTTGTCCTTTGACCTTCAGTTGGATTTCAACTTTACTTAAAGTAAAAGCATATACAGTCTTATTTAAATAAGATGCTCCCCATATTCCATGGAGAAATAAACCACACAAACTCCACTGAACTGAAAAATATTATTTATTCTCTTCTCTTTCAATGTTCCAGGAATATTCATCATCCCTGTTGCTTCTATTTTTAATTTCAAAATTTGTAATAATTTCCTCTTCTGCAGTTTTATAGTCATAAATCTATTTCCATTAAAAATAAAAACGGTGGTAAGATAAATTAACCCAGTCTACTGAGATAACATAGACTTTAATGTTCCTGGTGCTAGACAAAATTATGAACTCAGAAAAGACTGGCTTTGCTGTCCATAATGTATCACATTTTTTTTTGTTCCTTTTATCCCCCAAGCATTCAGTGTTTCATGTTCCTCTCAGTGCCACTGTAAAGAAAGGAGGTATCTTTGTCGTCCTTTGGGGGTATTTATGTAGCTTCAGCTTATTAACTAGCTTGGCTTATTTGCATTTGTTAGAATACTGAGTCTTTGTTTCTTTTTCTTAAGTTAAGGTCAGGATGTGGCACAGATGTGGTTACTTAGCAAGTGGGAGATGAATAAGGAACCATTTTCAGGACTTATTCTTTTGACACTCATAGGACATAGTATAGTATAGTATAAATTAAATTAAGATAGTATATTCTCTTGGTAGGTTAGTACCTGGGAGTGTTTTTTTTACTCAAGAATCCCTACTGTAGAGGACAGCAAGGATCATTTTATGAATTCAATGTGCTTCCAGGTTTAAAACATACAGGAAAAAGGAGAAGTTGGACAGTAACTTCCTTGGAATGGATGGGGGAGGCACATGATAAAACTATTTTCATTTTGTATCAGGTGTGAGTTGAATGTGTAAGTGTGAGTATGTTAACTAAAGAGATAATGTAATAAATAATGGGCTCTTGTATAGAAATATTTAATAAGGGCTGTGCAACATTCCTGAATTTTTTTTGGTGATGATCAGGGAAGCTTTAACATGAAAATGGATTGAATGTTGAAATACAAATTGTAAGCTAGGTAACAAAATGTGTTAGAAAAGACATGTAAGAATAGTAATGGAGATGCTCATTAACTCAAGAGAAAAACAGTCAAAATGAGAAAATAAAGCAATTCTTTACATTGTTTCAGGCACTGTATGAAGCACTAAAAAAAGAAGCATAAACTTGGGGCAGCTAGGTGGTGCAGTGAATAGTCCTGGCCCTGGAGTCAGGAGGACCTGAGTTCAAATGTGACCTCAGACACTTGACATGCTTACTAGCTGTGTGACCTTGGGAAAGTGACAATCCCAAGTGCCCTGCCTTCCCCCCCCAAAAAACCCCAAAACATAGCTTTACCCTCAAGTAGCTTGCAATCTAATGGGGGGAACAACATGCAAAAAAGACCATCTTTGAAACACCAATTTTATCATTGTTACTACATGACAATGAAACATGAAATAATACTATCGCCAAATAATTGGAGATGAGAATCACAGATACAGATAGAGAAGCACATGGTCAATGTGAGCAGGCTGCAACACATAACCGATGAAGAAATCCAAAGACAAGTGTAATCTTGACATTTCATTTTGAGGAAAGGACAATGAGAGATGATAGATATGCAATGAATGTGAAGTAATCTCAAAGGGAAGGAACAAGAAAAGAAGGGGGGGAAAAGAATCAGAAAAAGTTTCCTATAGAAGTTGAATCTCAAAGGAATCTAAGGAATCCAGGAAGTTGAGGCAAGGAGCAAAGGCATTTCAGGTATGAGGAAGGGCTATTAGAGTTAAGAGATGGAAAGAAGACAGGGGTTCCTGGATCTTAAGAATATGTGGAGGTGAGTAACATGTAAGACATTCAGAGCAGTAATAATAATAATCATGACATTATATGTCTTTACCAAAACAAGCATGGAGAAAATGGGTGATTGGGGAGGTGGAGCCAAGATGGCAGCATAGAAGCAACAAAGTTTCACAGCTTCCACACAGCCACCCTAAATACCCATAAAATATGACTCTAAACAAATTGTGGGGTTCCTAAACTCACAAAAATACAGAAAACACATCTCTTGCTGAAGGCAACTCAGGAGCAGTGGCTCATTGTGGCAGGCTGGGAGCTGAGGCCAGCCTAACCCAAAACCGAAACCATGGCCAGGCCCCAGAGAGATCAGGAGCAGCCACAGTATGAGTCTACCTCAGAGCAGATTGGAGGCACCTGGAGCAATCTACACATCTATCAAGCCAGGAAAAGTAAAGCCTACAGAAAGGTCAGTGAAATTCAAGCTTTCAAGCTAAATTTGGGGAAGGAAAAACAGTTTGGCCAAACTGCCCTCAGGGCAAGGAAGCAGCAGGTAGTGGCAGGATCTGCTGCAACCAGAAACTGCCTCCACTGGGCTGCTTCAGAGATACTAGTGTGCCAATTGGAGGGGGACTGAGACAATATATTGGGGACAAGGGCTCTTCCGTTGAACAGCCTGCATCCGGATTGTGGTCTTCGGTGGTGGTCCTGGGGTGCACTTTCAGCGAGCTAAAGCTGGTGGGAGTTGCAGCATCCCGCCTAATATCTCTGGCAGCTGTGAAAACTCCAGCGATTTGGAACAGAGCTTTCCCTCCTGGAAGCAGAGTTCCACAGAGATAAAAAATCAAGTAATTAATTGACTGGCTAATATGAGGAGACAGAAACAAAGTAAAAACTGTAATCAAACTCTAGAATCCTTTTTTGGGGACAAAAAGAATGAAGGTATGGAGCAGGAGGAAGACAGTGCAGTCAGAACTCCCAGACCAAATGCTTCCAAGATACATGAAGATTGCCTACAAGCCATAGATCAACTTAAAGAAGACTTTGAAAAACAAATAAGAGAAGTGAAGGAAAAATTGGGAAGAGAAATGAGAATGATGCAAGAAAATCATGAAAAGAGAGTCAGCAATGTGACTGAAGAAAACAATACTTTAAAAAACAGATTAACTCAAATGGCAAAAGAGACTCAAAAAGCCAATGAGGAGAAGAATTCCTTAAAAAGTCAAATTTCCCATATGGAAAAAGAATCTCAAAAGCATTCTGAAGAGAGTAATTCCTTCAGAATTAGAGTGGAGCAAGTAGAAGCTAATGACTTTATGAGAAATCAAGATACTATTAAACAGTTACAAACAAATGAAAAAATAGAAAGCAATGTGAAATATCTGATTGAAAAAACCACTGACCTCAAAAATAGATCCAGGAGAGACAGTTTGAAAATTATTGTACTACCGGAAAGCCATGTTCAAAAAAAGAACTTGGAAAATATCCTTCAAGAAATTCTCAAGGAAAATTGCCCCCATGTTTTAGGTTCTGAGGACAAAATAGAACTTGAAAGAATTCACCAATAACCTCTTGAAAATGATCCCCAAAAGAAAACTCCTAGAAATGTTATTGCCAGATTCCAGAATCCCCAGTTAAAGGAGAAAATATTACAGGCTGCCAAGAAAAAAACAATTTGAATACTGTGGAAATAGAATTAGGATTACCCAGGATCTGGCAGCTTCTACTCTGAGGGATCAAAGGGCCTGGAATATGATATTTCTTTTATTTCTTTTGTTTTTTTTTGGAGGGCAGTTGGGGTTAAGTGACTTGCCCAAGGTCACACAGCTAGTTTTTTGTGTTAAGTGTCTGAGGCCGGATTTGAACTCAAGTACTCCTGACTCCAGGGCCAGTGCTCTATTCACTGCGCCACCTAGCCACCCCTGGAATATGATATTTCAAAGATCAAGGAAGCTGGAATTAAAACCAAGAATCACCTGCCCAGCAAAATTGAGTATAATGTTCCAGGGGAAAATATAGTCATTCAATGAGGTGTAGGACTTTCAAGCATTCTTGCTGAAAAAACCAGAACTGAACAGAAAATTTGACAATCAAACACAAGAAACCTGAGAAGGTAAACATGGGAAAGAAATCATGAGGAACTTATCGAAGTT
>JAQQSW010021007.1:0-10744 GCA_028646575.1 Pseudocheirus occidentalis | reverse complement strand
ACCTTTTCACCAATGGGCAGAGTTCCATACTTAACACTAGGTTACTAGGATCTACTTAACATCTGATCAAAAAAAATTAATTACCATTACACCAATACAAACATATTCAATAAGCTCCAGGCATTACTTCTGAGATCAAATATAAAATCCTCTCTGGCATTTAAAGCCATTTTACTATAAAGCCCTTTCTATCATCTGAGTCTTTTTACACTGTACCTCCCTCCATAAACTGTATGTTTCATTTACACTGGGCTACTTGCTGTTCCTCACACCTGACATTCCATCTAATGACTCCATTTGCACTGGCTGTCCCCCAGGAATAGAATGCTCTCAGTTCTGTACAACTAGAAGCTTCTGCTCAGATCCAGCATTCTATGGGAGGACTTTAATGCCTTGCCCCTCCCCCCCTTCCCTCTGAGGTAATTTTCTGGCCACATCGTGTATGCCTAATATGTACACAGTTTTTTGTGTCTTGTCTCACCCATTAGGACGTGAGCTTCTTGAGGAAAAGAACCCTGTTTTTGACTTTCTTTTTATCCTTAGCGTATAGTAAATATTTGACAAATGTTTAATGACTGACTTTAGAGGGTCTGCTAAACAATCTAGAGTTCTTTCTTTTGGGTGTCCATCTCTTATCACTATATAACCGATCCACCTCTTTTCTAATACAACATCCTTTAAAACAGTGGTTCTCAACCTTCCTAATGCCCTGACCCTCTAATACTCATATGTGGGTGTATCTGCATGTGGGTGGACCCGCCTAGAGGAGCTGAGTCTTAGGCAACTCCTGTGAAAGAATCATTCGACCCCCAAAGGAGTCACAGCCCATAGGTTGAGAACAGCTGCGATACAGAGACAGAGACATGATGTGAGCACATGTTGTTGGGAAAATGGCACTGAATGACTTGTTTGATGCAAGGTTGCTACAAACTTCCAACTTGTAAAAAATGTAATATCTGAGAAATGCCATAAAGGAAAGTGTAAGAAAAAGAGCTATGCCATTTTTACTCAACTTGTGTCTCTTCACTGCCATGTGTTACTCCAGCTCTGATTCTAAGGAGATAATATTACAAGATTTGCAAACATAGTGTTTCAGTGGGAGAAGACTAATGTTAAAAGATGAGTGTATCCAGGAGTTTAGAATCATAAAGGCACTGCAAAAAATCTTAAGAGTAATCCACCCCCTTTCTTATTCACTTCTGGGTCCAATTCATTGTCCACCTGCAATGACTCTGCTAAATATAAATACTGATGTCAATAGGCATCTACCCATTCATATCACAGTCTGGACAACAGGCACTTGCTATGCATTTGTATTTTCCTGAATAAATTGATAGTCCCCCCTCTTTTGACTAATCATGAGGATTTTAAGGTTCTGGGACTCAATGCAACCAGCATATCACTGAAAAAAGAAGCATGTGAAAACTCTCATCATCTATAGGGAATCTCCAATTCCAACTGGACCATGGGCAGTATATCTTCCATGACAAAGGTGATGAAAACCTTTGTTTCACTCAGTTTTGGTAAGGGTATCTTCTAGTTTTATGTCTCACTTGACAATAATCAGAAGGTCACTGGTCTCTGGATTACATATACCAAGGAATCTTGTATGATCTTAAAGTATACAGGGAAGATTCTTTAATGAAAGAGTCTTTGTAAAGAGGAATCTTGTCTTTTCTACACCTTTTAGTCAGCTGAGCAGTTGTAAATAAGAACTGCAACAGAAAAAATTTAACCTGTATGTTTCCTTTTCACATATCATCAACACATTTGTAGATCATGACTGCTATAAGACTGAGATGGATGTACACGAAATTAAATTTAGCTGATTTTAAAATAAACATAATACACTTTAAAATTCCATTCCATTCCATTTTTATGGCCAAATAAAAAGAGGGAACAAAAAAAGACACAAAGATAGATGAGAGACACCAAGAGGGTGAGGATGGCCTAGAATTCTTTTCCCTTCTCTCAGGAGTCTCTAATGGCTACAAACTACTTCTTAAATAAAGTGAAACTCTGCCATGGATTTCAGAGCTAAACAACTATTAACTTGATGATAATCCTCAAATTTCTACCTTCAACTCCAATTTTTTTCTCTTGAATTTCCTGACCATTTCTAAACATCTTTGTAAAATCTCTAATAGTCAGATGTTCTGCAAGCACCTCAAACCTAAAAACAACACTCATTTCCAACCACCACCATTCTCCACTCACATCCATCTCCTCTTTTTGTCAATGGTATCTCTAATTCTTCTAGTTACCAAACCTCAGCATCAACTTTAATTCACTATTGATACTCCATCACCATGCTAATGTTTTCTAAATCATGTCACTCTACTTTTCCAATCTCTCATAATCACCTCCTCACACCGCCCAAATAATTTCTTGTCTGAATTCTTTAAAAAAAAAATTTCCTAGCAATTCTCTCTGCCTCCAGCCTCTCCTTCTGCAATTCAGTCTGAGCCTTCATTCACTCATCTATTCCTCGCTCTTTTATAAACCTACTAGATACTAATCACTGTCCTAGCTGCTAATAAACAGAAAAAATGAAATTCTCTCCCACCTAATCTGTTTCCCGATTTTCTGACTTCCTTCAAGTCCCAGTAAAATCTCACCGACAGCAAGTCAATCCCCCTTGATTTTAGTGTCTTTCCTCTGTCGATGATTTCCAATTTATTCTCCTTTTGGCGTCTTTGTACATAGTTGCTTCTGTGTTGCCTCCTCCTTTAGACAGTGAGCTCGAGGGCAGGGACTGAATTTTTTTTTTAACCCTAGGGCCACAGCGTAGTGCCTGGCTCCATAGTCTCTTAATAAATATTTTATCGACTGGCTAACAAAAAAAGGGCCTCTGCCCTCAAGAAGCTTACATTCTACCAGATGAAAAAGAAAAAAATTCTAGAGGTGTAAGTCAATAGGAAATATACATAAAATTATTACAAAGTGAGGTGGAAGAGGGCCCTGCAGGCAGAGAAATGCTCATTTCTAAAATTTTTCTGACCACGTGACTCTCCTGCGGAAAACGTTCAAAGGCTTTTTTTTCTACTGCTTGGAGAATGAAGTCCAGCTTTGATTCTGGCATTCAAAGCCCTCCCTGGTCAGGCCCCAGTGTTCCTCTCCCACCCCAGACCACGGCCTCTGAGATTAGTCTTGGAGCCTTTCCCCTCTCCACTCCTGCAGTCTCAGCCTCCCTCGGGAACTCCGTACTGTCTTCCGCCGCGACGTCTCTTACCTTCATACGCATCAGATTCTTTGACAACTTGGGTTTAGACGTGGCCGCCATGGCGCCTCCACCAGCTTACCCTTTAAACTACACGCGAAAGCTACGGAAGCAACTCCGTCCTCGTCGCTTCTGCTTACGTCACTATCCCGCGCGGGGTGGGGGCGGGTACCCGTGCAAGAGGCCTTCCCTGAGCCCTTTGATACGCCTGCGCAGATTGCGTCGCGAAAGGGAGGCTCTAGTTGTCAGGGCCGCACGCCCGAGAAGCTGGATCTTCTTAACGCCTGGTTCTTCAATACCAGTGGTTTGTCGGTGTTCGCACCTTCGGCGGGTCCTCCTTTGTTTTCTCTGACTTCCAGGGCTGACTTCTATAGGGAAAGAAGCGTTCTCTTTCAAGAGCGCGGTACCCTTATCAGGTCACCCTCCTGCTCCGATTGCTAGCCTCGGAGAGGGTGGCTAAGATACCCATATTTTGCGGAGGAGAAGAAAGAGAAAAAAAAGCAAACTACCGTTAACTACGAAGCTTAAGCTGAAAGGGCTTTAGCAGTCACCTAGCCCAACTACTGCATTTAAAAGATGAACAAATTGAGACCCAGAGAGCTTAAGTAACTTATTTGGCGTCAGTCAGGATTTCAACCCAGTCTTGGCCTCACATGAAGTCAAGACCGGAGGGGATTTTAGCAACCATTTCAGAGAGGAAACTGAGTCAGAAAGGGGAAGTGATTTGCCCAGAGTAATAACGGTGCTGGATCTTGAGTCAAAGAAGTTGGTGGAAGGTCCAGAGAGAAGTAACTGTCCACAATTTGTAAATGACTCCGATCTAGGTTCTCTGCCTCCAAAGCCAATGCTTTTTCTATTAATCAGTTCTCCTTCGGGCTATTGCTTCCTAAGTGTGTCTTAGGGTACTGTAGAAAATATCACCCTGGGTCTGATGCCATAGGCCATTTAGTAGTCCACCTCTCCAGTGGTCACCAAGGGACATACTATGTGAGGGCCTGATTGTCTACTAAAGTCAGCCTTAAAAGTCACTTGTATATCCCCAGCTTTCCTTACTATTTTGGTGTTGTCATTCATCACTTTTGAATTCGTTTTTTTCCCCCTTCTTAGACCACCTCTTGGTAGAATGAAATCCTCTCTCAATTTTTTGACTTCCTTTACTTTTCTTTGTGTCATTTCCCCCACCTCCTTCTGTTTCTCTTTCCTGATATCTTTCTCCTCTGACTTGATACAGTATGGAAATGTAAAGTAAATTTTAAGTGTTTGCTTTATTAGAACAAGTATAGGTTTTATCTATTAAGTCTAATAGAATAGTTTTATATTATTAAACTAAAAACTTTTTTCCCTCTAATACAAAGTAAAATTGAAATTTTAAAATGTTGGTTTTTTTTTTTGGAGGGGGGATGTTAGTGGTCATCAATTTGAAAATGATCCCTACTCCCTGATGCATAGTTATTTAGAATTGTTAAAATACAGACATTTTACTGTGTGACAGTTGATCGGGGAGCCTATGATTAATTTCATGAATCCTCCAATACACTTGAAGAGATTACAGATGCAAATTCTTGTTGTAAGGGTTAGCTCCTATGGAAACCACATCCTTAGACAATTGTTGAGGAGATATAAGGAACTCCTATGTGATTTTGGCTGCCTCCAAAAGGATTAGCAACTGAGAGTCAAAGGGACAGACTTGAACTGTGAAACAGCTTCTCCCTTTTTTTTCTTTTCCTGGGCTTTTTTTTTCCAGACCAGGCTGCAGCAAGTATAGTCAGGAAGGGATTTTCTTCTGCCTTCTCAAACAGAAGATGGAAATGTAGGAGAAGCACATGATAAGTGACCTATGTTTGGTTAGGTGAGTTTGAGAGGATAGTACCTTAAATGATGTGGTTTAGGGGTAGAGGAATGCCAAAGCTTTTGAGGTACAGGGCAAAGTTATCTAGAAAGAATTCTTGGACTCAAGCAATCTTCCAGTCAAGTGGCAAAAAGTTTATTGTAATGCTAATATAGGGCCAGAAGGCAGAGTTACTTAGGGAACTTGCAGCTTAAGGGGGAATGATGCTAAAACTTATATAAGAAAAAGCAGTGCATTGTGTGCCAAGTATGCTAATTAGTGAACATACAGTGTTTTGTACCTTGGATGCAGGCATCATTCACTACTGGAAACCCTGGATGGGTGAGGGACTTCTAAGGGGCATGTTTTTGATCTGCTATGTCTATAATAAGAGAGCCTCAGAAGTTGGTGTCTATAGCCAGACCTCTCGATTGTATATGGTAACTGTATGAATCAGTGCATGATAGTTCTGTTGGTACAAAGGAAATTCTACAGAGGTCAGCTTGTTCTTATAACAAGGAGAGATAGTTTGCCTCAATGGGGCCCACTCATGAGTTATTGCCAGTGATAGGGTCTTTGGGTTGGGGTCCAAGCACAGGCACCCCATCAGTACCTCCAGGTGCCGACTGCCTTCTCTTAGCTTTCTGTTTCCTTGAAAACAGGTCAGAGAGTAGTAATGCTGAGAAAAGACATTTGTAACCTTGGTGATTGTGTCATGGTTAATTCTGAGTTTGAGAGCTCCCAGATTCTTGAGTCTGCAAGAGGTTGAAGTTCCTGAGTTTGAGGCTTGGGCACTGGCTTCCAAGAGGGAAAAGATTTTAGAACTGTATATAATTGTGGGGAAAAAATAGGATATTACTGTACCTGTACTTGGAGAAATAAAGGCACATTCTTAGAGGTGGAGCAGTAGATAAGATTCCTGCTAATCCTGATACTGGTGATACTGCTGTGAGCTACTCAGAAGGTGCAGGTGGAAGTAGGTGAGCAGTGTTTGTTTCCCAATCCCACAAAATGACTCACTTTGGGGATGCATAGGGAGAGAGAGGACCTAAGGATTCTAATGGAATATGAGAGAAATAATTATTAACAACCAACGAACTGGGGAGATCCAGAGTTCCCCATTTTTCTGTAGTCCTTTCTAAGTTCAGTCTCTTGAAGGACATTCCTCATAATGAATGATAATTGAATTCTTCTCAATTTTGGTCAGACCCCACCCAAATTTACAAGAATTTAATTGAAGGTGAGGAAGCCCTTTGTGTTCCACTTAGGTTTGGGTGGTGATAAATTCTTTTATTAGATCCCCCAAGGCTGGGAAGTGGCCTGGATATTGAGGTTGTCTCTTTGTCCCGTGACATGATACATGATAGCACTGTCTTAGCCCCTCATTAGCGTGAACCCACTTCTCATTGTAATATTCATTGTCTCATTAATTGTTAACTAATCCAAGTTGATTGCCACCCTCAGGAACACCCACTCTTCCCAGGGCATATAAAATGTGAGCCTACTGTCATAAAGGGTCTATGGCATTAACATTCTAACCTTATTCATAAAATGATTAAATTACCTAGAAACTATGTCTCTAAAACTTTGAACATCACAGATATATGAGAGCTTTATGATTCTCTATTTGTTCCTGGACTCCAGTGAATTTTTTTCATTTTATTCTCTTCTGTAGTTGTTGAAATAAAGGTTGTCTTATATGTGACACAGATATTTGTGGGAGTGGGGACCCTGTTACCCACATATAGGGAAACCCAGGCCTTAGGTATACCTAAGTGTCAGTCAGATTTCCTCTGAGTTTTATTTGGGAATAGAGGTAGAGGCAATGAGCCAAAATAGAAACTGACATCTTGGGAGTCTTGAATCCATGTGAACCCAATATCTTTGGTGGAACCAGGGGCTATAGATGATAGTTTTATTTGAACATAATCACTCCACAGTAGTCCCTCTTTCTCTGCCTTTCATAAAGCAAGCAAATGAACAAAAACACTAGCAAAACTCTGATAGAAGGAAGCATTGGGAGTGAACCTGTCATATTTTCTGCTCATGTGTATACCTTCCTCTTTAAAAATAAATCTCTGAGGTCCCTTCCAGCTCTAGATCTGGGCTTTATTTAATTAATTTATTTTTTGGCTTTTTGGAGGGAGAAAGGTAGGGCAATTGGGGTTAAGTGAGTTACCCAAGGTCACAAGGCTAGGTTTTTGTTTTGTGTGTTGTGTCTGAGGCTAAATTTGAACTCAGGTCCTCCTGACTCCACAGCCAGTGCTCTATTCACCGCACCATCTAGCTGCCCCTACCTTTCTATTAGTAAAGAAAGTATGTTTTGCTATCATTCTTTTTCATGTTTGGTTTTCTTTCTTTTTTTCCATTGTTCACTCCATTGCTTACAACCCTTCTATACAACCAGAGTATTGTACAATGTGAAAGTATTTGCAGATCCTATACTTTATTGCACGCCAAGGGGCGGGGTGGGAGAGGCAGGAAGGGAGGGGAGAAAAATTAAAACTCAAGGGATTGTGGAACTAAATCTTGTAAACTAAAAGTAAATAAACAAGTCAATGAAAAAAAAAACCCAACATCCCCTGGACAATAAACTATTAACTTCTGTGAACCACCAAAAAAAAAAAAAAAGTATGTTTTAACATCAGTACATTGGAACTAGTATCAATAATTATCTGAATGCTGTTGCCTTTAATGATTTCTTCATTTAAATTATAGTAATCATTTCAGATATTGTTCCCAGTGTTCTCCTTTTTTTGTTCTTCACCCATCTTTCCATGTTTTGGGCTCTTCCTTCTCCCTCACCTCTTCCCTCTTGTCCCCAACAATGTCCAGTCAGTTGCCAATTAATGTACTAATTTAACCTCCACCAGATCTCTTTTTAAAAATATAATATGTGTTTATATATATTTACATTCAATTATAAAAGTTTTGAGTTATGAATTTTTTACCTCCCCCCTTTCCTAGTCATTGTGAAGTCAAGTAATATAATATCAGTTATACCTGTGAAATTATACAAAACACATTTCCATATTAACCATTTTGCAAAAAAAAAGAGCAAGAAAAATAAAGTGAAAAAATTATGCTTCTATCTACATTCATACTTCATCAGTTCTTTCTCTGGAGGAGGATAGAATTTTTTATCATATGTACTTTGGGATTGTTTTGAATCATTGTATTGATCAGAATAACTGTCATTCACAGTTGATCATTGTATAATATTGCTGTTATTGTATATAATGTTCTCCTGGATCTGCTTACTTCACTTAGCATCAGTTTATATAAGTCTTCCCAAGTTTTTCTGAAAGCACCTGCTCATCATTTCTTATAGCACAATACTACTGCATCACTACCACACATCACAATTTGTTCATCCATTTCCCAATTAATGGGCATTCTTTTCATTTTCAATTTTTGCCACCACAAAAAAGAGCTCTTCTTAATATTTGTACATATAAATCCTTTTCTTTTTCCTTTGATCTCTCTAGTGTATAGACCTATTGGTGCTATTGCTGGGGTCAAAGGGTATGAATGGTTTTATAGCCCTTTGGGTGTAGTTCCAAATTGTTCTCCACAGTGGTTGGATCAGTTCCCAACTCTACCAACAGTGTATTAGTGTCCCAATTTTTCTACATCCCCTCCAACATTTGTAATTTTCTTTTCATAGAGCATTTTTTCCCAATGATAATAGATAGCTTTGATTTTTTTTTCTTCTGAAAACTCCTGTTCATATTCTTTGACCATTTATCAATTGGAGAATGACTTGTATTCTTAGAAATTTGAAACAAAGCTCCCACTGAAGGCAGCCCAACAGGTGGACAGGAAGGGTTCATCACAATGTGCTGAGAGCCAAAACCTGTCTTGCCTGAAACTGCGACTTTAGCTCCAGGGTGGCCAGGACAAGCTGGGGCTGGAGCACTCGGGAGAGTGGATCACCAGCAGCTGTGGCAGTTTCCAGAAATATCAACCCATAAGAGCCAAGGACAAAGTGAAAGGTCAGTGAAACTTAGCTAAATTTTGGGGAAAGGAATGGGTCTGGGTATCTGCTCCCAGAGAAAGAAAGCAGTACAAGTGGCAGCCCTGCGGCTGCCTCAGCATGGCTGTTTCAGAGCTCCGGAAGCCAACCCATCATTCAGGCTAAGTGCTCTTGTCTTAACCTGCCTGGATCAGGATCGTGGTCTTGGGTGGTGGTCCTGAGGTGCATTTTCAGTGAGCAAAAGCTGGCGGGGGCTGCAGAGACTGTGGCCTCTTAATAGCTCTAGCAGCTGCGAAAACTCCAGTGATTTGGGACAAAGTGCTCCCCTCTGAAAGAAGAGTTCTCCTGAGCCCAAAAGTCAAGTAATTGACTGACAACATGAGCAGGCAAAGGAAGCAAAGCAAGCTCGGCAATCCAACTTCAGATTCCTTTTTGGGGGACAAAAAGGATCAAAGCATGGAATGGGGGGAAGACAAAACAGAACTCCCACACCAAAAGCTTCCTAAAAAAATGTAAACTTGTTACAAGCCATAGAGGAGCTTAAGAAGGATTTTGAAAACCAAGTAAGACAAGTGGAGGAAAAATTGGGAAGACAAATGAGAGTGATGCAAGAAAATCATGAAAAGAGAGTCACCAACCTGACTGAAGAAAATAGCACCTTAAAAAATAGACTAACTCAAATGACAAGAGGCCCAAAAACCCAATGAGGAGAAGAATGCCTTAAGAAGCTGAATTTTCCAGATGGAAAAACAATCTCAAAAGCTCACTGAAGAGAATAATTCCTTCAGAACTATAGTGGAGCAAATGGAAACAAATGACTTTATGAGAAATCAAGATACTATTAAACAGATCCAAACAAATGAAAAAATAGAATGCAATGTGAAATACCTTGTTGAAAAAACCACTGACCTGAAAAATAGATCCAAGAGAGACAATTAAAAAATTTTTGGACCACCTGAAAGCCATGATCAAAAAAAGAACCTAGAAAGCATCCTTCAAGAAATTCTCAAGGAAAATTGCCCTGGTACTTTAGAACCTGAGGGCAAAATAGAACTTGAAAGAATTCACCAATCACTTCCTGAAAAAGATCCCAAAAAGAAAACTCCTAGGAATGTTACAGACAGGTTTCAGAGTTCCCAGATCAAGGAGAAAATATTACAAGTGTCCAAGAAGAAACAATTTGGATACTGTGGAAACACAATCAGGATAACTCAGGATCTAGCAGCTTCTACACTGAGGGATTGAAGGACCTGGAATGTAATATCCTGGAGATCAAGGGAGCTAGGATTAAAACCAAGAATCACCTCCCCAGCAAAATTGAGTATAATGATCCAGGGGAAAATATGGCCATTCAATGAGGTGGAGGACTTCCAAATATTCTTGATGAAAAATCCAGAACTGAATAGAAAATTTGACATTCAAATGCAAGAAGCATGAGAAGGTAAACATGGAAAAGAATTCATAAATAACTTATGAAAGTTGAACTATTTACATGCCAACATGGAAAAATGATAACTGTAACTTATGAAACTTTTCTCAGTATGAGGATAGTTGAAGGGAAAATAAATGTGTGTATATATATATATATACGTATACATACACATATGTCTATATAGGAGCATATATATGTGTATGATACATATGTGAGTATGTGTATATATGTATATGTAGACAGTGCACAGGGTCAATTGAATAGGATGGGATAATATTTTAAAGGGTA
>JAQQSW010021006.1:0-10745 GCA_028646575.1 Pseudocheirus occidentalis | reverse complement strand
CTAAGCCAAATTCAATGACAATAAGGTTGACCCTTTACTTTTGCCTTCCTGTTCTTCCCCTCCATTGTAACAGTTATCCCTTGCCTCTTCTATATGAGATGATTAACCCCATTCTGTCTCTCCCTGTCTCCTCTCATTCTATTCCTCTCCCACCTCAGAATTTCACCTTTTAGAATATTGTCCCTTCCTATTCAATTGATCCTTTGTCCTGTATGTACACATATATATATACATACTCAGATATGTATTCACATGCACATACCCTCTTATATAGATATATGTATATGTATACATACATACATGCATACATACATATATATACACACATACACACACATATCTATTTGTATATATATACATTTGCATTCCTGTCACCTGTCCTCATATTGAGAAAAGTTTCATAGGTTACAATTATTGTTTTTCCATGTTGGCATGTAAATAGTTCAACTTTGATAAGTTCCTTATGATTTCTTTTCCATGTTTATGTTCTCATACTTCTTGTATTTGAGTGACAAATTTTCTTTTCAGTTCTGTTTTTTTTTTCAGCAAGAATGCTTGCTTGAAAGTCCTCTACCTCATTGAACAACCATATTTTCCCCTAGAACATTATACTCAATTTTGCTAGGAAGGTGATTCTTGGTTTTAATCTTAGCTCCCTTGATCTCCAGACTATCATATTCCATACCCTTCAGTCCCTTAATGTAGAAGTTGCTAGATCCTGTGTTATCTTAATTGTGTTTCCCCAGTATTAAATTGTTTGTTCTTGGTGGCTTGTAATATTTTCTCCTTTATCTGAGGACACTGGAACCTGGCTATAACATTCCTAGGAGTTTTCTTTTGGGGATCTTGTTCTTTTTTAAATTTTTTTATACTTAATTATTTTATTTATTTTCTGGTTTACATCATTCATTTCCACAACATTTTGAGTAACAAATTATCTCTCCATCTTTCGCCTACCCACAACCCTAAAACTGCAGTCCCACTGTAAAGCCCCTCCCCCATTCTGCTCCCTTCTATGTCCTCCTCCATCACCCCTCTAACTTTCTGGTATGGCAGGGTGGGTCTCCCTACCCCAGTGCCTGTATATCTTAATTCCCATTTGCGTGTAGTTAATGATAATAATAATAATTAAATATATGTATATATAAATATATATTTAACATTTGATTGTAGAACTTTAAATTCTAGATTCTTTTTAGATTCTTTTGGTCCCTCCCTTGTCATCCACCTCCACGGGAAGGACAAGCAATTCAAGACAGGGTGTACCAGTGTAGTTACGTAGGACATCTACAAAGCAGACATATTGTCAGAGACTGATTATATGTTTGTCTTTCCTATTCCGCTGCCCCCACCTCGTTCTATTCTCTACCCTGTCCATGTCCTTTTACTGAAGTGTGTGATTCCAGCAACCCTCCCTCTCACCCTCCCCTCCCCTCCGTCATCCCGCCTCTCATCTGATCACCCCTACTCTCCTGTGTGGCAAGATACCCAGTTTAGACTGCTTTTCTCCCCCAAATTTAGCTGAATCCCACTGACCTTCCTCTTGGTCCTTATTTCTCTTGGCTTGATAAATCTGTAAATTGCCACAGGTGCCGCTGATCTACTCCCCTGAAGACTCCAGCTGAAGTTCCTCCTGACTGCCCTGCAGCCAGGCCACAGTTTCAGGCTGGGCTGGTTTTGGCTCCCAGCCTGCTGTGATGAGCCACACCTGCTAAGCTGCCTTCAGTGAGGGATGTGTTTGGTGTAGTTTTGTGAGTTTTAGAGCTCTAAAATTTGTTTAAAGTCATATTTTATTGGTATTTGAGGTAGTTATATGGGAGCTGTGACAACTTGCTGCTTCTACACCACCATCTTAGCTCTGCCCCTCCATAACTCTTGGGGGTCTTTTTCAAGAGGTGATTGGTAAATTCTTTCAAGTTCTATTTTGCCCTCTGGTTCTAAAATATCAGGGAAATTTTCCTTGAGAATTTCTTGAAGGATGCTTTTTAGGTTCTTTTTTAGATCATGGCTTTCAGGTAGTCCAATATTTTTTAAATTGTGTCTCCTGGATCTATTTTCCAGGTCAATGTTTTTTTCAAGGAGCTATTTCACATTGCCTTCTATTTTTTCATTTATTTGGATCTGTTTAATAGTATTTTAATTTCTCATAAAATCATTTGCTTCCATTTGCTCCACTCTAATTCTGAAGGAATTATTCTCTTCAGAATGCTTTTGAGACTCTTTTTCCATCTGGCAAATTTGACTTTTTAAGGCATTCTCCTCATTGGCTTTTTGGGCCTATTTTGCCATTTGAGTTAATTTCTTCTTTAAGGTGTTGTTTTCATTCTATTTTGTTTTATATACCTTTTTATCCCTAGTGCTTAGCAGACTGCCAAGCAGTATATATACTTAATAAATTCTTGTTTCCCCAATTGATAAATGGTCAGAATATGAAGAAGTAGTTTACAGAAGAAGAAATTAAAGCTATATATAGTCATATGAAAAAAAGCTCTAAATTGCTATTGATTACAGAAATGGAAAACTAAACAACTCTGAGGTATCACATCATACCTCCCAGATTAACTTGCATGAAAAAACAGGAAAATGATAAATGTCAGAGAAGATGTGGGAAAATTGGGACACTAATGCATTGTTGGTGGAGAGTAATTTGAAACCATGCAAAAAGTGTTATAAAACTGCATGTACCTTTTCACCCAGCAATATTACTACTAGGTCTACATAACAAAGAGATCATTAAAAAGGGAGAAGTGCCCACATGTACAAAACTATCTATGGCATCTCTTTTTGTGATAATCAACAATTGGGAATTGAGAGGATGATCATCAGTTGGTGAAAGGCTGAACAAGTCATGGTAAATGAATGTAATGGAATACCGTTATGCTATAATAAGTGATGAGCAGGGCGGGGTGAAGCCAAGATGGTGGTGTAGAAGCGGAACATTCTGCAGCTCCCACATAATCACATCAAATACCCATAAAATATGGCTCTAAACAAATTTTAGGGCTCCAGAACTCACAACATTACATAAAAAACACATTTCCTGCTAAAGGCAGCTCAGCAGGCAGGACAGGAAGAGAGGCCTTTTCTTCATCTTGACTCTGGGTGATCTCTCTGATTTCCTGGATCCCCTTCCATGATCCCAGCTCCCTCCTGAGTCCACCAAACAGTCACCTGGATTCAGAAGCAGACAGCTTCTCATCCAGTCCTCAGAGGTAGACAGATCCCAGGTCCTTGTCCAGTCCTCAGGGCAATCCCTGGCACACAATGATGTTTACAGGGTCCAGCACATCTCAAACCTTTTACCACTTCTCTTGACTGGAACTCAAGGATCAGCCAGGCCATGAACAAACAAAGTCTTATCCTGGTCATGCTTCTTCAGTCCTCCAGAAGTTCATCTGGCCCTAGGAAGCAGAAGGAATATTGTATTTCTGGGTGGCCTTCACCAGATTCTGATCTCAGGAAAACTCCATCTCTTTTCTCAATCAGCTTCCAGATGCTGGGAAAGAAATTCTCTTTCTCTCTCAAGAAAACTCCAACTCACTTCTTCAGTCCAGCAGCCCAGCTCTCAGATGCTGAGACAATCCTGCTTACTCCAACAGGAAAATTCCAATTCTGTCTCTGTCTCTGGAATTCTTGCTTATATTCACACACTGGCCTCCTGTCTCGGCCAACACCCTTCTTCCACATCAACAGGGGAGTTCATGCCCTCTCAACAGGGGACAGGGCTCACACCTTCCATACTTAACCCTAAGTTATTAAGTGCTAAGTATCTGCTAAACTGATTGCTATTACAATGGGTTTAGTCTCTTTTGATTAGCTATGTAGCCAGAATAGACTTCATCTTTAAAACTAATTAGATTGAGATAGTTCCTCTTCTATCTACAGAGAGAAAGATCCAAAGCATGGGATCTATAAACTGAACAGTGAAAGGACATATCTTTCTACTACCTCCCCATCTTTTACTGCATTTCCCAGAAATGTGCATGGGGGTATTTGTTTCTGTTCTCTCTCATTTACTTTTTTCTCATATTTAAGTACAGATAGTGGTCCCCACTGGATCAGAAAATTTTGGGCCATGGCAACCTTAGAGAATGAATTGGAAGGGAGGTGTTGCAGCATGCCAGTTCAGCAGGGAGACCCTGAGAAGCCAGGGTGCCTGGAAATTGAACCCAAGAGGGGTTTAAAATGTGAAACTTAAGACTATACTCTGTAGGAACTAAGCTAAACTATGAAATTAACCACCTCTAGTGGCAACCACAGTGTTGTGGCATACCCAGGATGGCTGCTAGTACAGATTCTTAGATCTGCTTTACTGGGAAAGAGAGGTGTTTAAGGGGTCAAAAATCTATTTAAATTACATTGACTAGTTCAGTGTAAAAGTCAGTACCTTGAACTTCCAAAAAAATACAAACAGAGAAAATAAGAGCAGAAAAATGAAGATCAACACATAGGCCTCTAACTGCCTGAATCAACTATACTCTTTACATATATCACTGGATCTAGAGAGTGTTTACATCTGAGCAGTTGGGGAGCTCTGAACATAGGGCCACTCAGAATCTTGACCAGGGAATCACACGATCCTTCTCACAAGCAAACCCCCAAAGCAAAATATCAACTCCAAATATATATAATCACTTCTCAGATCTAGAGGGCATCACAACCCTCCTGACTCAGTGCCTAATTAGAAATTAGCTTCCCTTAATGGGTTCCACTTGAGGCCTATTAATGGGTAGGGAAGAACTTATATACCATTAACATTATACCTCTTTTCCTTCTCCATTGGCTAAGTATGGAGGAATATTAAGCCCACATCTAGGGGAAGTAAGTTTGTACATTTGTGATTATACTTTTTAAAGTAAATAGCCCTCTGTAAAAGCTGATTTGGCTTAAGTGGTTAAATCGAATTGGGTCACAGGGGGCCTTTCTACAATGAGGGAAGCATCATCAGTAGGGTATGGAGCCTAAGGTGGAGAGCCTAGACATCCCTAAACCCTCCTAATGATACCAGAAAATTCTGGGGGAGGAGTAAGATATAATCTACCTGGCCTTCAGGCAGGGGATAGGCCAGAATAGTCAGTATTATACATGCAAACAGTTATAGGCATACAAGATAGAGAAAGGAAAAATTGGAGATAATCTCATTCTTTTTGCAGAATATGGGACTTTAGCTGAGAATTTAAGGAAGCCAAGATGTGGAGATGAGGAAGGAGAATATTCTAGGCATGGAGGACAGTCAATAAAAGTACCTGGAGTCATATTATGGAGTGTCGTAAAAGAATAGAAATGAAGCCACTACCACTGGGCCACAGAATTTGTGGAGAAGGACAAAGTATAAGAAGATTGTTAAGGCAGAAAAGAGCCAGGTTATATAGGACTTTAAAGGTCAAAAAGAGAATTATTAAAAAGAGAATACCTACTTTATCCTGTAGGTAACATGAAACCACTTGAGTTTAGGGAGTGAATTTGGGGAGGTGATATCATTAGATCTATAATATACTTTTGAAAGATAAGTTTGACAGCTGATTGAAGAATGGACTGGAGTAGAGATGAATGAGGTAGGGACATCCTCCAAGCATGATTTGATTAGTGGAGAACTCAGTCATGAGAGAAGGGAGATTCAGGGGGCATATGAAACATGATGGTAAAATCCAAAGAATGAAGGATGAATGATTTTGTCCCTTCCACAAAATTCTGTGAAGACCTTGCCAATGAAAGACCAGGAGACCGTTGCAATAGTCTATGTGAGAGGTGATGAGGGTGTGAAGATGGTGGCTGTGTGAGCAGAGAAAGCCCAGATGCAGGAGATGTTATGGAGGTAGAAATGAAAAGCTTTGAAAATTGTAACTGGTGTCTATAAAGAAAAGCCCAAGTGATTTGTCCTACAAGTAAGGAGTACTCTGAAATCAATGTAGTTTCTGGGTATTATGTGTCTTTGTGTTCTCCTTAATCCCACCCCTCCCAACTTGAAAAGGATACAAATATATTACAGAGTAAATTATTTCCGTATTCTGGCCTGTGGTGGGATTTTCCAATTTTCTATCCTTGCTCCCTCTCCCTTTGTTTGTTAGAGACTGGAAATAGGGAAAATATTTAGTTTTAGGGACCTATCAAACTTTACTAGTGGTGAATGGTGACTACGACTAAAGGAAATGAAAAACAGGTTTAACCATGTTACCCTTCCCTACTCGATAAACTCCAATGGCTCCCTATTACCTATAGGATCAAATATTATATCTTCTGTTTGGCCCTTCATAATCTGGCCCCTTCCTAGCTTTCCATTCTTTTTGTACAACTCCACTTAACATACTCTATAAGTCAGTGACACTGTTCTCCTTGACACTCCTCACAGGATTCTCCATTTTTCAATTCCAGGTATTTCACTGGCTGTCCCTCAAACTTGGAATGTTCTCCCCTTACTTACCTCCTCCCCTTAGCCTCCATGGCTCCTTTAAGTTTTAGTTGAAGTTACAACTTGTGCAAAAACCTTACCTAGTTCTCTTTAATGCTAATTTTTCCCAAAATTATCTTCAAGTTATCATGTATGTATTTTGTATGCATATTATTGTATGCATATCTTATTGAATATTGTCTCCCCCCTTTATAGTATAAGTTCATTGAGGGCAAGGACTGCTCTGCCTTCTTTCTGTATCCCAGGGGCTTAGAATACTGCTAAGCATATGATAGACGTGTAATAAATTCTTTTTTTGCTGTCAGAGAGACAGAAAGAAAGTTTGCAATTTCATTTGATTCTGTTTTGGGGAATTTAACTATGAAATAGATAAAACAAATGGTTCATAAAATATGCCCCCAAGTGGTCCCCTTAATCATCAAACTAAGACATAGAGCCCTGCCTTTTAGCTTCTTCAGTGCAAACAGTATTTTATAATAATACCTAGAAGATTCATGAAGAACACATAATTTAAATGAGTCAAACTCGGCAACAATGACAAAAATATTACAAAGTGAATGAAAGATATTGTGTAAAGAGGGAAAAAGAAAACTCCATTTATCTAAATGGAGGGGAAGAAAGACAATACCTTTAATTTCTCATATCTGAGTGGTGGAAAGGTCACTGCTGTTTCTCTGCTGTGTCTGCAGGTATGCCATTTGCCCGGGATGGTTATCTGATTTTCTAGAACAATTTCTGCTTACTCTGCTCCTCACTTCTTTTAGCGTCTCCAAACTTTATACTATAGCAAGATCTCATACTTTCTTCAAACTTCCATGGACTCAGTCATCAATTCCCTTAGCGCTTTCTCATTAGTTCACTAGAAGCCTATTTATGGTGGGGGCTTTCTAGAATATTTTTTGGGACAAGGTGTGCATCATTTTCATTGTGCTAAGGTATACTGACTCCCAGAATGAACATATTAAGGACAAGATGAATTGTGTCAAATGGAAGCATTATATTTGAGGAAAAGAAATGAATCCTGTAGAGTGTTAAAGAGTGCCTTTAGAAAAGTCAATTGAGGGGCAGCGAGGTGGTGCAATGAATAGAGCGCCGGCCCTGGAGTCAGGAGTACCTGAGTTCAAATCTGGCCTCAGACACTTAACACACACACACACACACACACACACACACACACACACACACACACACACACAAAACTAGCCATGTGACCTTGAGCAAGTCACTTAACCCCAACTGCCCTCCAAAAAGCAAAAAAAAAAAAAAAAGAAAAAAGAAAAGCCAAATGAAACAAAACAAGGAAAGGCAACTAGGAAAACGATAGTTAATGACAAAATACTATGTATGCCCTAGTTTAGAATCTTTTGGCTAGGGAACTGCTTATATGTAAGGCTATGTTGAAGATAAGAAAGAAAAGAAAATGCAATGCATAAGAGAATGTCAAAAGACTACCACAAAAGCTCATAAATCAGAAAATAAACTTCAACTAAAAGTATTCAACAGGGTATACTTAGGCCCAAAATATAAAAGCCTTCAATCTTGTGGGATTGCAGTTTAGAAAAAAATATGAGAATGTAATATAAAGTAATTGTATTTAAGATCAAAAGACTTGGGTTCAAATCCCCAAATTTTCCACTTCAGAGCTGTGTGATTTGAGGCTGTAGTCCTTGGGAATAAAATCATGTAGTTCAGCATCCTCATTTTACAGATGAGGATACTGAAGTTCAGAGAAACTAAGTGATTTACCCAGTTTGGGACTCATTTAATAAGTATATTTAATTACCTATTATGTACGAACCTTTATGTTATGAAGTGTAAGACACAGAAATAAGTATAATAAGCATTGCCGATTCTCAGATTTCCAACCATTGTGTAAGACTACAACCCGAGGCAAAATAAATGAAAGTCACTTGTATGATTGGCACAAACGATCCTACTGGAATAGAAAGGTGGGAAAGATTATTCTGGCTAGAGGTGATCAAGAAAAAAAGCACACAGGCATTGCATAGAATTAAGAAAGCATGGGAGGGTATGTGAGGTGCTAATGGGATTATAGGACCATCTAAATGTCTCAAAGGATGGAGAGCTTGATGCAGCAACATCCATTTTAGCTCAACTTGGGCAAAGATGGAATAGAATAGGAGAGAGGAGGGAAGGGAGTCTAGAGAGAAGGGTTTGAGAAAAGATTTCAAGCAGGAAAACATATAAGGCATGTTCAGGAAAGGATAAAGACTACTTTGCCCCTCAGTAATCTTTTGTTTAAGACCAATTTTCCGAATGCTTCTTGGCTCATCTCCCAGCTCATCTCTAGTTTACACTGAGAAGGGGTCCACAGGCTTTATCAGATTGTCGAAGGGCTATAGGATAAAAAAAAAAGATGAATCCCGGAATTAGAAAAATCAGAAGTCAAACCAAGGTCCACCATCCTTAAAAGTCAGTGGTTTTTTACTACCCCACGTTGCCTCCCTATAGGTAACTTCTGGAAAGAGAAATTTAGGATTTTAATCCTGTGTCAGACTGAGTAACATAAATTATTTTTTGTGATAACTCATCTGCATATTGTTTAGATCTCTAAATTACTTCATGTCATAGTAAAATTTGTTTGTGCACTTATGAGAATGTGCTTGACTGTAAGGTAAGGGGAAAGACAAAGAGTAAGTCATGAATGGATAAATCTCAAAGTCTTGAGTACAAAAGACAACTCAGTCATTTAGGTAGTAAAAAAAAAATAACATTTCACATGCTTATTAAGTGCCATACATTCTGCACAAAGTGCTGGGTATGTAAAGAAAGGAAAAAGCACAGTTTGGGCCCTCAAGGCATTCACATTCTAATGTGGGAAGAAAACTTTAGAACAATTGTGCACAAACAGGATATCTGTGAAACAGTTAAACAAAAGAAGATACAGTAAATGGAAGACAGTCTCAGAGGGAGTGTGGGACCAGAAGTGACCTTTTCTAGAACATTTATATCCCTCATTTTAGCCATTGGTGGTAGCTCCAAAGAGAAAGCCCCACATTTTCCCAGGGGGCCAGAGAGTACACCATATTCCATTTCATCCCACACTTATTTCAGGAGCCACTTTAAGGAATAAGACTTAATTCCAACATGTCTGACAGGGCTTCACATCTATTCAGGTATATCCTCTTACTCTTAATTTCCTCCCTTGGCTGTGGCAGCTCACATACTTACCAACATTACAGCAATTTTCCTTTCACTAAAAGTCTCCTCTAAATATCTACTTAGGAAGCTCTTTGTTTGATGTGGTTGACATGTTAATAGGGGTAGCACTGGGCTCTCTGCAGCAGTGAACACAGAAAGTTTCAGAAAGCTTGAGATTAGGTAGCAGGGGCATTCCATGTTCTTAATCCCATTGTAGACTCTTAAATGCCAAGTAAGAGGATCAAAGGGATAATTTTAAAGTTTTTTCACAGCAGAGACTAATACAAGTTAGCATTGAAAAGAACAGGTAAACCAGTTATTTGAAATTCATTGTAGACTTCAGAAAGTGTTGGAGAAACTAGCTGATTGATCCTCAGTCCTGTTTTAATATCATGTACAGTCTTTCTTTGGGGATTTATTCATCTATTCATTTAAAAAATTACTATTGAGAATATGCTATGTTTATAATTCTGTACTAGAGCTATGAGATACACAAATAAGTGTGAGCCTCCTCTCAAAGTGTTGACCATCTGGTCTAGGAGGCAAGGAACATAACTTTGATCCAAGGTAATGCTATCATGTGAATTTGTACCACTGATTCCTGAGTAGTACAAATAGTGCTACTAGGCAGAGAAGATCAGAAAAAAACAAGAGTTGCAGCAGATGAGAAAGTATGGAAGGTCTGCAAGCTGAGATAATGTCCAAATTGATATCACAATTCCATCTAAGAAGTGAAATAGAATTAAAGATGCCATCAAAAATAGCAAAGAAGAAATAGTATAGCCCAGATAAATCCCACAAGTGTTCCATAAATATCCTAGAAAAGCACTAGATGGAGTAGTGATCAGGAAATCCAAGAAGAAACCACAGTCCATATTAGCACATAAATGCTTAGCAGCCTCCTGCCTTGTGGAAGGGCTATGCCTAGAAAGGCTACCTACCACACAGACATTTGTCACTTGGACTGGGCTGGCTCAGTGGGCTTGAGTTTATATACCTTGCAGAGATAAGAAACAGAAATGAATCAGAAATTGGGTCCCTCTGATGCTGAAGTCAGATCGTTGATCAAAGAAGGCTACGTACCAGGTAAAGAGCAGGGTCTGGATCTAGTGTAGACAGGGACTGAGGCTGCATATTATGTTAAAAGAGAGAAACTGATGAGTAGAACAAATTA
>JAQQSW010021005.1:0-10745 GCA_028646575.1 Pseudocheirus occidentalis | reverse complement strand
TCCACGTCAGTGGTTTTTTCAATGAGATATTTCACATTGCCTTCTATTTTTTCATTTGTTTGGATCTGTTTAATAGTATCTTGATTTCTCATAAAGTCATTTGCTTCCATTTGCTCCATTCTAATTCTGAAGGAATTATTCTCTTCAGAAAGCTATTGAGATTCTTTTTTCATCTGGCAAATTTGACTTTTTAAGGCTTTCTTCTCCTCATTGGCTTTTTGGGCCTCTTTTGCCATTTGAGTTAATCTATTTTTTAAGGTGTTATTTTCTTCAGTTAGCTTGTTGACTCTCTTTACATGATTTTCTTGCATCATTCTCATTTCTCTTCCCAATTTTTCCTCTACTTCTCTTACGTGGTTTTCAAAATCTTTCTTAAGTTCCTCTATGGCTTGTAACCAGTCTACATTTTTCTTGGAAGCTTTTGGTGTAGGAGTTCTGACTATGTTGTCTTCCTCCTGATCCATGCTTTGATCCTTTTTGTCCCCAAAAAAGGAATCTAAAGTTGGATTGCTTGCTTACTTTGCTTCTTTTGCCTGCTCATGTTGCTAGTCAATTACGTGACTTTTGGGCTCAGTAGAACTCTGCTTCCAGAGGGGAGAGCTTTATCTCAAATCACTGGGGTTTTCACAGTTGCCAGAGCTATTAGGAAGCCACTGTCTCTGCAACCCCCACCAGCTTTGGCTCACTGATCACACACCTCAAGAAAACCACCCAAGACCACAATCCCTATCCAGGCCAGTTAAAGCAAGGGCACTTAGCCTCTGAATGATCACTTGGTCCCCCTGCAATCTGCAGGCCGTGAGCTCTGAATGCAGCCATGTGGAGGTGGCTGCAGGGCCGCCACCACTGCTTCTCGTTCCTGGAGGCCGAAGGCTGGACTCTCTCCCCCAAATTTAGAAAAGTTCCACTGACCTTTCACTTAGTCCTTGTTTCTTTTGGGTTGATAATTCTGGAAACAGCCATAGCTGCCAGTGATCCACTCTCCTGAAAGTTCTAGGCGTGGCTTGTTCTGGCCGCCTTAGGGCTTTAGCTGGTCTGGGCTCCCAGGCACTGTGATGAACCCCTTCCCATCAGCCTGCCAAACTACCTTCAGCAGGAGCTTTGTTACTCTGTAATTTTGTGGGTTCTAGAGTTCTAAAATTTGTTTAGAGATATATTTTATAGGTATTTGAGGTGGTTATGGGAGAAGCCACGGAGTTCTCCTGCTTCTAAGCTGCCATCTTGACTCTGTCGCCTCCCAACACACTATTTTTGAGTGAATGCAGGAATTCACCTTAACTACTCCATGAATTCCATCATTAATCTCTAAAAAGTGAATCTGAATGGATTTTAGAGTGATAGAATCCATTGGGAGACAGAATGTGACAGATTCCCAGTTCAGCAGAGTGTGCACATAGGACGGGGCAGGGGAAGCGGTGAGCACACAGGGACTACACCAGCACAGACCACACACCAGACCACAGCAGAGAGAGAGTGTGCCTGGGCCAGTGGCCAGCAGATTCACCCACACAGGGACAATTCACAGACTTCTCACAATGGGAAGGAGGATCTGTTGGACCTGGGTAAGAGAAAGTGCAGGGTATACAGCAGCACTAGCAGCTTCTCCTGGACCTATCAGCCCACATCCTAAATGTTTAAAAATCACCTGCTTGAATGTCCAGGAGCCAAGATGGTAGAAATAAACCCTAGCTGCTCTAATTCCCCTCCCTGACCCTGAAAATCCAGAGATTATTGCCCCAGTGTAAAGTCCTGAAAGAGTGAAAGCAGTGGAAGGCTCAGGAGGCCTAGAGGAAGGGTGAGACCAAAGCTTGCTGAGCCTGAAGTGAAGGGCAAGAGAAGTCCCAACAAACCCCATTTCAGCTGACCCAGCAGAAGATCCTGAAGCCCAGGAGGATGGAGCCAACAAGCATTAACACCAGAAGCCCAGGTGTGCCTTAGCAAAATCAGGGGAATCTGCAGACACCAGCGTGGCAGGCTGAGCCTGCCCACTCTAGGCTGGGGAACAGGGGCGGAAACCTTAAGTGGCCAAACCACCCCTCACCCACACCTTACTCTGTGAGCCTCAGGGGAACTCGGGAAACAGTAAGAGTTTTAGCCTCGGCCTCAGTCTAGACAGCCAGAGGCTACAGCACACTAAGTCAACAACCAGGCCCCTAGCTCCCAGCCTGAGAAGCATGGGTCAGATCCCTTTGTACCCTAGAAGCAGGAATCCACTTGAAAAGCCAGGAAATCAGCAATCACAAGTGGCAGGAAGCAACTTGCAAAGGGAAAACCAAAGACGATAGAACCCTATTATTGTGAACAAGAAGAATCACTTTCAGGAGACACCATTTACTCTATATCCACACCTGAGACCACAGAAGGAAACAGGAACTGATCTCAAGCCCAAAAAGCATTCTTGGAAGAGCTCAAGAAAGATTTTAAAGGCCAAATTAGAAAGACAGAAGATAAACTTACCAATTCTTTTAAAATTACATTGGCCAAAATGGAAAAAAATTTCACTGAAGAAAACAAATCATTAAAAAGTAAAAATTGTGAGCTGGGATGGGAGGTTCAAAACCTATTTGGAGAAACTACCCGTCTAAAAATGAAATCTGAACACATGGAAAAGGAGCTTCAAAAACTGAGGAAAATAATTCACTAAAAATTAGAATCAGTCAAGTTGAAGCTGATGACGCTATGAAACATCAAGAATCAGTCAAACAAAATATAAAGATTGAAAAATTAGAAGAAAATGTAAAATATCTCATTGGAAAAATAACTGACCTGGATCTATTCTCCAGATAATCTAAGAATGACAGGTCTACTGGAAAGACATGATGAAAAAAATAAATAGCCTGGACAACATCCTCCAAGAAATTACCAAAGAAAACTGTCCTGAGGTCCTGGAACCAGAGGGTAAAAGAGTTATCGAAAGAATTCACCAGATGCCTCCTGAAAGAGATGCCAGACTGAAAACTCCAAGAAATATTTTAGCCAAATTCCAGAATTATCAGGTCAAGGAGAAAATACTGCAAGCAACTAGAAAGAAACAATTCAAATATCGTGGAACTACAGTCAGGATCGCACAGGACCTAGCAGCTTCTACATTAAAAGATCAGAGGGATTGGAATATGACATTTCATAAGGCAAAAGAGCTTGGACTGCAGCCAATGATTAACTAGCCAGCAAAATTGAGCATAATATTTCAGGCAAGGAGACGGTCATTCAGTGAAATAAGGGACTTCCAGATCTTCCTGATGAAAAAGCCAGAGCTCAATGGAAAATCTGATCTCCAAATACAAGACAAGAGAGACATAAAAAGGTAAATAAGGAAAACACACCCACACCTACCCCACACACACAGATAACTTGTGACTGAATAAGAACAAACTGTTTACATTCCTATATGGGAAGCTGATACCCGTCAATATTGAGAATTGTATAATTATAGTGACATTTAAAAGGGACATACATAAAGGGTGTGAGGATACATTAACTAGTCTGATGACAAAAAACCTTATTAAGTGATACAAAGGGACTATAATGGGAGAAAAGGAAAGGAGGTGGCAGAAAAGGGTAAATTATGCTACACAAAGTGGCATAAAAACATAGTATAGCAGAGGGAAAGAAAGGAGGGAGATGAAATGTATATGATCTTTACTCTCATTGGTTTTGGTCAAGGAGGGATTAACATAATCAATTAAGTTTAGGATTATAACGTGAAAAGACACAAAAGCTCATTACAGAAGAGGGAAAAGAGGGAGGGAGAGGAGCCCTCTCATCGGTTTGCATTCAAGGAGGGAATAACATACTTCGCTAAGTATAAAAATGGAATGGAATGGAAAGGAGGGGAAAAGGGGGTCCTTAAAAAAGAGGGAAGAAGTAGTAAGGGTAAAGGGGGGGACACAGGGAGGGAATACTGATGGAGGCAGTGGTCAAAAGGAAAACTCTTAAGTAGGAGATGGGAGAAGGGAGAAATAAAAGCATAAACAGGGAAGGGAAAAGGATAGAGGGAAAGACACTGATAGTAATCATAACTGTGAATGTGAGTGGGATGAACTCTCCCCTAAGACGGAGGTGGATAGCAGAATGGATTAAAAAAACCATAATCATACAATTTTCTGTCTACAAGAAACATATCTGAAACAGAGGGATACACACAGGGTAAAGGTAAAAAGCTGGAGTAGAATATATTATGCTTCGGCTAAAGTAAAAAAGCAGGGGTAGCAATCTTTATCTCAGACAACACAAAAGCAAAAATAGATCTAATTAAAAGCAATAAGGAAGGAAACTATATCCTGCTAAAAGGCACCACTGAAAATGAAGCAATGTCATGACTAAACACAAATGCACCAAGCAGTATAGATAGCATCAAAATTTCCAGAGAAGTTAAGGAATTCGCGGAAGAAATTGACAGCAAAACTATACTAGAGGGGGACCTCAATCTCCCCCTCTCTGAACTTGATAAATCTAACCTCAAAATAAACAAGTAAGAAGTTAAGGAGGCAAACAATATTTTAGAGAGGGTAGATATGCTACACCTCTAGAGAAAATTAAATGGGAATTAACCTCCTCAGCGGTACCTGGAACATGCACAAAAACTGACCATGTTCTCTCAAAATTCAGTGCAGAAAGGCAGAAATATTAAATGTATCCTCCTCAGATCGTGATGCAATAAAAATTATATATAATAAAGGGCCATGGAAAGATAGACTAAAAACTAATTGGAAACTAAATAATTTAATCCTAAAGAATAAGTGGGTCAAACAAGAAATTATAGAAACAATCAGTAACTTCATTCAAGAGAATAACAATAATGAGACAACATACCAAAACTTTCGGGATGCAGCAAAAGTAGTTCTTAGGGGAAGTTTTATATCTCTGAATGCATACATGAGTAAAATAGAGAAAATGGAGATCAAGAAACTGGGCATGAGACTGAAAAGGCTAGAAAAAGAGCAAATTGTAAATCTCCAATTAAACACTAAATTAGACATACTAAAAACCAAAGAAGAGATTAATGAAATTGAAACCGAAAAATCTGTTGAACTAAGGGCTGGTTTTATGAAAAAACCAATAACATTAAAAGACCTTTAGTCAATTTAACAAAAAAAAAAAAACCCCAAATTATCAATATCAAAAATGAAAAGGGTGAATTAACTTCCAATGAAGAGGAAATTTTAAAGGTAATTAGGAATTATTTTGCCCAATTGTATGCCCATAGAAATTTTAGTGAAACATTTACAAAAATATAAATTGCTCGGATTAACTGAAGAGGAAGTAGAATACTAAAACAACCCCATCTCAGAAAAAGAAAATGAATAAGCCATCAATGAACTTCCTAGGAAAAAATCTCCAGTGCCAGATGAATTTACTAGTGAATTCTATCAAACATTTAAAGAACAATCGATTCCAATACATTATAAACTATTTGGGAAAATTGGAGGAGTCCTACCAAATTCTTTTTATGACACAAATATGGTACTGATACATAAATTGGGAAGGGCCAAAATGAAGAAAGAAAATTATAGACCAATTTCCCTCATGAATATAGATGCAAAAATTTTAAAGAAAATATTGGCAAACAGGCAGTTTTCAGAGTGAGAAATTAAAGATATCTATAAGCATATGAAAAAATGCTCTAAATCACTATTGATTAGAGAAATGCAAATCAAAACAACACTGAGGTACCACATCTCACCAATCTGATTGGCTAAAATGACAAAACAGGAAAATGATAAATGCTGGAGAGGATATGGAAAAACTGGACTAATGCGTTGTTGGTGGAGTTATGAACTGATTCAACCATTCTGGAGAGCAATCTGGAACTGATATAGTCTGGGACGCTTTTGTCTGTAACCTCAGTTTGTAAAATCTCACTTGTGTTTGGGTACCTATGTATGTAACATCAGTTTGTAATAAGCCTCTCCAATTAAGTTGTAAAAGTCACACTTTCCCCCCAGCCCTTTTATAAAGGCATTAACTCTGCCTCCCCCTTTCCCCCAGCCTGAAAGTCTTTACCTCAGCTAGCAAGTCTGCCTAGAAACAAGCCTTCAATAGCATTCTATAAACAAACCCTTAGAGAAATGCATAGCCCCTTTGTTCTGAGTGGCCAGCTGCACCCAAAAGCCTTGAACAACATTATCAGGAGATACCTCCATCTCAATATAGTACCTCCTGAATCCCTAATCAGTCTAGTTCCCAGACTTGGAAACAATCAAGCCTGTCCTCCCAAAAGCCATATTGGACATATCTCATTCATCCTTGACTAAAAGTAACCTAGTGACGTTTCAAGCCCCAAACTACACCTCTGGATAGCCATCCCCCCGTTGATATAAAAAGTGCATGTCCCTTTAAGCACTGACCACTCCTAAACTCCTCCCTAACTCCACCTTTGCCCACCTAGTTAGCATAATTAGCCTTTGATTGACAGTTTTATGGTTATAAAAACTGCACTTCAAGCCCCAGCTTTTCACAGGTTCCCTTAACCTTTTCCTGCCCACTGCAGAGGGTAAAACTTTATAACTCTACCTTAGATCCCTGCACTTTGCAGGTCCCCCTATTGCCTGCTACTAAGCCAGGATAACAATAAACTTTGAAACTCTGCCAAAAGACAGCTTGGGTCCTGGCAAAATTCTTTCCAGACAAGAACCCACAAGGGATTCATATGACATCCCTCAGATACCCACAATCTCCTAAACCTCTTCATATCTATGCCCAAAGGGCTATAAATAAGCGCATACACTTTGACCCAGTAATACCACTTCTAGGGCTGTATCCCAAAGAGATCATAGAATGGGGCCCATCAATACAAAAATATTTATAGCAGTTCTTTTTGTGGTGGCAAAGAATTGGAAATCAAGGAATGGCTGAACAAGTTGTGGTGCATGAATGTAATAGAATACTATTGTGCTATGAGAAATGAGGAGCAAAAAGACTTTATAATAACCTGGAGAGACTTATCTAAACTGATGCTAAGTGAGGAGAGCAGAACCAGGAGAACATCGTATGTGTGATGACTAACTTGGATAGACTGGGTCCTATAAGATAACTCTAAAAGACTCATGACAGAAAGGGATACCCTCATACAGAGAAAGAACTACAGAGTCTGAATGCAGACTGAAGCTAACTACTTGCTCTTATTTTTGTTTTGCTTTGTTTTTTCTCATTGTTCACTCTACTGGTTATAATACTTCTTTACAACCTGACTAATGTTTAATGTGAAGGTATTTGTAGATCCTCTATTTGATTGCATGTTGCCATGGTAGGCAGGGTGAAGGAGACGGAGACGGAGAGGGAGAAAATTTGAAATTCAAGGGACTGTGGAATTGAATGTTGTAAACCAAAAGTAAATAAATTAATTAAAATTTTAAAAGGAAATGAGACTTATGAGAGCGAAATTTATGGCATGCGCAGCAAAAATAATGATCCAAATGAAAAAATAGGAAACTGCACTGGCAAGCCTCACCAACAAACAAAAGAGTGGATTAAGAATGGAAATATACAAAAATAAAAGACAATCTAAAAGAAAAATCAAACACAAGGCCAAACAACAAATAACATGACAAAAAATCCTTCACCCCAGTATGAGGGAAATAATAGGAGAGATCTGCCCAGAACTTCTTAACACAGAAAGTGAAATACCAACTGAAAGAATTCACAGATCACCTACAGGAAAAAAAAAAAACACTAAAAATAATAATAATGATGATGATGATGATGATGATGATGATGACGATAACCAAGACTGCAAGTTCCAAGACAGATAGTAGCTAAGTTTAATAATTCAATTCAGAAACAAGTTCTCGGACTCAACAGGAGAAAGACCTTCAGATTAAAAGGAAAGGAAATTTGAGTAAGGCAAGACCATCGTGCAGCCACTAGAAAAGGCAGAAGGAAATGGAACAGTCTGTTCCAAAGAGCAATGGAGCTCAGAATATAGCCCAGGGTGATATACCCAGAAAATATGAGCTTAACCTTAAATGAAAAAAAAAATAATAATAACAAAGAGACATTTGAAACATTTTTATAAAGAAAATCAGACCCAAGAAAAGTATTTGCTTCTCAAACACCCCAACCAACAAAAATGCATAAGTATATAAACACATCAAGAAAGGTCAGGCACAGCAACAGAGTGACAGCCAAGAAATCATTAAAAGACTTCTTCCTAAATGTACTTAAGGGGAGAGGAGTGAAGGTGGAAATCTGGTAGACTTAGCAATGAAGAACAGGCCTGGTAACACCCTGCCAACAGGCAAATCAATTTTTTTTTTTTTGATAGTACTACCTTACAACATAAAAGGATAAATGAAAGGGGAAGAAGAACAGGAGTATAAAAGAGAAGCCTGTGATATGCCAGAGTCAAATGAAGGGAAAGTGACCTCTGTGACCTAAAAAAGAGAGGAGCCTACAGGGAAGTGGGTGAGGAGGAGGTCAGAATTGAAAGACCTTTAATAAGCCAATCTCAAAAAAGAACTAACTTTAAAAAGAATAATCGAAGGAAAAAAAACTGCTGATCCTGATAGACTCACAGAACAATTCTGTCATACTCTTAAAGAACAATTACTATCAATACTACACAAAATATTTTCAAAAACTGAGAAATACAATCACCCTTCCAGATTCCTTTTATAAGACAAATATAGACCTAAAACCTAAACCAGGGTAAGATAAAACACAGAAAGAAAACCATAGGTCAATATCATTAAAGAAGACTGACTGCATATTATTATTATTATTATTTACATGCAATTGGGAAATCAGAGATACAGGCACTGGGGTAGGGAGATGCATCTGGCACTACCGGAAAATCAGAGGGGATGGGGGAGGACATAGGAGAGAGCAGATTGGGGGAGGGGGTATACAGTGGGATGGCTGTTTTGGGGGGGGGTAGGTAGGGGAAAGACGGGGAGAAAATTTGTAACTCAAAATCTTGTGGAAATGAATGATGTAAACTAAAAATAAACAAAAGCTAATTAAGAAAAAAAGAAAAAGAATACTGACTCAAAAATCTTCAACACTATAGAACGTACTTCAATGATTCATTAAGCAATCATTCAAGCAATCAAGTGTGACTAAGGACACAAGGGTGGTTCAACATTAGGAAAACAATCCACATGACCATATTTAAAACGAAAATATATAAAACAATATGATCACATCAGCAGACGCAGAAAAGGCCTTTGACAACATAAAACTAAAATATGCTAAAACTGTGCTTCACGTCCTACCCAGCATAGGCACAACAGGATAGATTAATATCATTAAAAGTAGCTATCTAAAACCAGAAGTCAGTATCATATGCAATGGGAAGCCACTAGAGCCTTTTCCAGTACATGTAAGAATGAAGCAAGGATGCTCAGTCTACCCAATATTATTTGATACTGTTCCGGAAATGCCAGCAACAACAATAAGATAAGAGAAAGAAATTAGAGGAATAAAGAAAGGCAAAGGAGAGAAAACTCTCCCTATTTTCCAACAATCTGATGGTTTATTGGAAAATCCTAGGGATTCAACAAAGATTAATTGAAACAATTAACAGATTCAGCAAAGTTGCAGGCTACAAAATAAATACTCAAAAATCAACAGTCTTCTACATAATAATCACAAAACAGAAAAAACAGTAATAGAAAGCATTCCTTAAAGAAATAAAGAACATAGAAAGCTGGAGGAATGTTTAATGCTCTTGGCTAGGCCATGCCAACACAATAAAAATTACAGTATAAAAAATTAATTTGCACTTTTAATACTATTTCAATGAAATTACCAAGGGGATACTTTACAGAAGTTGATAAAATAATAAAATTCAGTTGGAAAAACAAAAGATCTAGAATACCAAGGGAAATGATGAAAAGAAGTATGGATGAAAGGAGAATAACACTTCTAGAGCTCAAACTACGTTATAAAAAGGCAGTCATCAAAACCATCTGGTATTGGTTAAAAAATAGAGAGATCAATAGAACAAACTAGACAAGGAAGATTCTCAAACAAAGAGCTCAATAATCCAGTGTTTGATAAAAGTAGAAAATATAAATTACCTAGGAAAAAGCTCTCTGTGATAAACTGCTGGGAAAACTGGGAAGCAGTCTGACAGAAATAAGGCTTAGAACAAAAGCTCGTACCACATTCCATGTTCAATCTAAAGGGCTATGCAACCTTAATAATAAAGATCGTAGTATTTTTAAAAATCAGAAAAGAAACAGATCACATACCTTCAAAGCTACTGCTAGGAGATGCATTCTTAACAAGATAGAAGCAACTATAAAAGAAAAATAAATAACTGTGATGACTTGAAGCTGAAAAGCTTCTGCACAGATAAAGTTAATGCATTAGAGAAGTGGTCAAATTAGAAAAAATCTTTGTATCAGATTTCTCTGCTAAGAGATGGGTATCCAGGTGAGAGCACCACAGGATGATTTATCACAGACTTCCTCTGTCCTGCTTGCCCAGTGCAAGCATCACAGATACCTAGGCTCCTTAAGAGTCTACCCCACATGGTGAACTTTTAACAAACTTTCAATAAACTTTGCTTTTCTTTGGCTGAGAGAAGACTTGAGTCGAATTCTTTTGGCAAGACCCCGCGTGTTGTTATTTTGGGGTCTCCAGAGCAACCCTAACCCTCTTTATGGGTAACCTCTTCATTTTTATGGTTCCCTGATACCAGGAAACACTGCTGATCTCAAGCTTTTCTCCAGCCAGGAATGGAAGGTATGCAAGCCTCTCTTTCCCTACTGCCTTATTCTCCCAGAATCTTGGAGATATGT
>JAQQSW010021004.1:0-10745 GCA_028646575.1 Pseudocheirus occidentalis | reverse complement strand
AAGAATACGTCATATATTTCTGGTATTATATATTAATAATTACATAATATATTCTTTTTATTAATAATTATAACATGTACTATATATTAATCTATATTATAATGATAATATATTAATGCATGTACATATTAATAGTTATACTATGTATTTTATAATAATCAATATTATATTGATAATTATATATAACATATATTGTTATACAATCTATTTATATACTATATATACTATTTGTGTGTATATATGTACATATACATATAGTATAGAAGCATATACTGTGTTAACCAAGATATAGATGGTTCTTGAATATGGACTGAATGTCCAAAATGAGGTTTCTTGGGGGGGGGATAAATAAGTTTTTATGAACTCATTGGAAAAAATGACTGTATAAAATTACCATGTTTAAAATATATTCAGAGGATTACAAAACGTAAAACTGGAAGATCTCTTAGAGATCATCTGACCTAATCTTCTCATTTTTAGAGATGAAGTCACTAAGGTGACACATGAAAATATCAGAGTTAGGATTTGAACCCAGATCTTTTGACTTTGAACTTAATGCATTTATTATTATGTTTTTTACACTTTTTTAGGTCAAACCAATTTCTTTTATCTCTATTTATCATCACTGATCTCTTCATTTTCACCAGTTTCATTTTCATTTATTGTGTGCTAAGAGCCCATATAGACACCATACAAACCTGGGGCAAAGGTGTGGCCCATATTCAGGCCAAAACATTGGTTTGTGTGTCTATCTACAGACATGTGTATACTAGTCCCTCTCAGGTCCTTCATATATAGGATGGAGAAAAATGGCATTTAAGGGCATAATTCCCCATCTGGGCCCAAAAGAGCTTTTAATTGACATCACTGAACTTTGCAAGTGCAATGGAAGGCCAGCCACCCTTTTATCCTGGCCTGTATTCCGTGTCCTGTATTCCAAGAGTTCTTCCTCACCCTTCTCATTGTTGATAGATGAAAGCTGCCAGTATTCATTCTGATCTTGAAAGGCTCTCCTCCTCCCTGGCCTCCCTCTGTCCCCTTCTCTGTTCCTCTCAACAGTTCTCTGGGCCTTGATCCGATCTCCTGCCTTGGCCTCGAACCCTTTCGAAAGTCACAAACTCTAGTTTCAGGTGGTCCCCAAACCAGACAGTCCTGTTTCTTACATTATCCCAGCAGGTAACATGAGGAAGGATCTTTGTTTGGATGGAATTCTGAGGAAACTAATACTTGGCGGGTTCCTTTCTGTAAGGGTCAGAAAGAGCTCCAAGGGTCTGGATGGAGACTGATTTTGTGTGTGTGTGTGTGTGTGTGTGTGTGTGTGTGTGTGTGTATGCGCGCACCAGCTTCTTAAGTTCTCAATACTCAGGATCGCTTTGACACCGAAGGAAGCGTACCTCTCATGAAAGCTAATTCTTACAGCTAATGGAATGCCATCCTTTGGGGATCCTGGGTAGTTCAGGTTCCCAGGGCTATTATCTTTCTGGGAGGGAAGACAGAATTGTTCTTGTGAGTGAATTAAGCAACAAAGTTATCAGTCCGCATGACAAGAATATACATGTAAACAAGTCACAGTTAATGTTTATGTAAAGCCACTAGACAGCATGGTAGATGGAGTCCTAGACTTGGAGTTAGGAAGACCTGAGTTCAGATCCTGCCTCAAACACTTATTAGCCGCGTGACTCTGGACAGGTAACTTTGCCTCTCAGCTTCAGTTTCTTCTTCCTCTTGCAGTTTTGATTCTCTGCTCTGTGGAATTCTTTAGTGATGAGTAAGGTGGATATAGGAGCAGAAAAGGTGTTTTCTTAGGTACTTTCAAACTCTAAAGAATCACATTATTCTAGATTTCTCTTATCCCCATTTTATAGATGGGAAAGTCAAGACAAATATTGACAGATTTCAGTGCAGCCTCTAAGAGTTACCTAGTTTCTGCCTCCAAGGTCCTGAGGGGGATTATTATTCCTTTCTACCCCAGGGCCTAGTATATTCCTAGGCATAGCATTTTCCAAAGAGCCATGATTTCCGCGCTGTCTATACAACGTAGACTACTGAGGATTGCAGTTGCTGAGGCATAAAAAAGTTCTTCTCCTAGTGACCATCTTTCTTGATGATCCCCTTTGTGTTTAAACAATACAGTCTTTAAAAGAAAGACATAAGGTGGCCTGATCTGTCATTCCCAGCTTGGTAGACTATTTCAAAGCAATTGACAATAGCCCCTGTGTCTAGGGTCACTTTTATAGCACAATGGGGCATGTGATAAGGATAAGGAGAGGATTTAGTAAAGGGTTTGCATCCAGTAGGTACTTAATAAAGTAAGGGAGGGAAGAAAAAAAGAAAGAGGAGGAAGGCTAGAAAAAGAGTGTCTCAGTTGGTGATGAGGAAATTTAGAAATGTAGATGGCCCCAGTGTTATGCTAATAAAATAATCTAAACAGAAGTATTTCTGAAAGATTGACTTTACCAGTTTAGCAGCTTCCTTTATCCCAGTTGCCAGCTCACAGAGCACAATTCATTTCCCATTATGATATGAGAAATTATTTAGGAAATTCAGTGGTCATTTCTCATCAGTTTCCTTACAGTGAACTACAACGTTAAGCTAGATTTCATCATAATAATGTTGGGGTTTTTTGGTCATGTCCAACTCTTCATGACCCCATTTGGGTTTTCTTGGCAAAGACGCTGGAGTGGTTTTCCATTTCCTTTTCCAGCTCATTTTAGAGATGAGGAAACTGAGGTAAATAATGTTAAGGGATTTGCCTAGGGTCACATAGCTAGTAAGAGTCTGAGTCCAGGTTTAAACTCAGAAAGATGAGTCTTCTTGACTCCAGGTCCAGCACTCTATCCACTGTGCCACCTAGCTTTTAAGGTTTATAAAACATATTCCCCATATTGTTTGATACTCACAGCATGGAAGGTAGGTATTAGTAGCATAATCTTTTTATAGATATGGAGACTGAGTCAGAAAGAAATAAAATGACTTGCTCAAGTTCATATAGTTAGTAAGTATCTGGGGCGAGATTCATATTCAGTTCTTTGTGCCTCTGGGTCCAACATCACCACTTTAACTTTCTCCTATAGGAGAACTACCTGCCTGATCTCAATTGGGAATGCGGAAGTAGAAGGTCTTGGGTGACAGTGAAAATATTAACATCTTGTTGTCTTCCTTTAAGACCTCATTGACCAATTACTTGTTTCATCATATGGAGCTTAATCTTATGCAAGACAATGAAACAACACGTGATTTTCATCACAGTTGAATAATTGACCCCTTGTGAGTTCAACCCACAAACAGCAAATTCATTTGTTTCATGTAAAAGGATAGTGAACAGAAAGCTGATTTTTTTTCTCTTTTTTCTGTCTGTGTGCATGTCTGTGCACAAGCAGGCATATGTGTTTTTAACTGGAAATGTACAGGCCTTTTGAATGTTTTCCATTTCATTTCTTGATTTGTGTTGGATTTCTGTTCCTAGCTCCAGGATGGGAATGGGTTCACCAAGCCTCTCTATTTTTTTTCCTTAATGATTGAGAGGAACCAGAATATGAGTCTGCCAGTGACATTCAATAAGGAGAAATAGAAATTAGGCACTGTAGTAAAGGGAAAGAGAAGACCATGCATTCTAGCTGTGTAACCCTGAAGCAAATTTGTAAGCCTCAGTTTCCTCATCTTTATCACCTAAAAGGTACAAGAACTTGTCTTGGGTCATAAATCATAGTCTGATGGGAAAAGGAAGGGTCAGTGGTAATGCTTGCCCAAGGGGATGCTGACACATGTTTGAAACACATCTATGATTGTGTTTGTAAAAGACATCATCATCACCATCAGCATCATCAGTATTATCATCACAGTCACCATCATCACCATCAGCAGCAGTAAGATCACCATCACCATCGCCATCGTCATCATCAGCATCAACCTCACCATCACTATCACCACCATCATCACCATCAGCAGCATCACCATTACCACCATCAGCAGCATCACCATCACTATCACCATAATCAGCATCACCATCATCATCCTCTTTCTTGACAAATGGTTATCCAGGTTTTTAGAATAGTTTAAGACCTAAAAGTTTTCTTCAGCCTCCTAGCAGCTGCTACTTCTTATCACCAGCTTTACTGACTCTGTAAGATTGTCTCCCATAACCAACCACTGAGACTTATAAGAACAAGCTGCTTTCTCATACAGGGTCCTGTTGCCAGCTATTCCAGGTTTCTTTATGAGCAGTTGAATGATCTTTTTCCTCTTTTTCTAAAAATCTTCTAGAAGTTGAGTGTAGTGTGTGTGTGTGTGTGTGAGCGTGATCATATAACACTATAAAACAAGAAAAGAGTCAAGAGTCAGAGGACTTGAGTTCAAATTCCACCTCTAACTTGGAAAAGTCCCTTCCAGTTCTTGATCCATGTTCCTGTGCACTTTCATGTGCAAGTAATTAGGTGTCTGCAGCAATGGAGTGATGGATTGAGGAGGAAGATGCCCTAGGAACTGAACACGCCCCCTTCAAAAAAAGAAAATAATGCCACTAACAATAGAAGCACTAGTTTTTATAGTGTTAGAAGATTTTCAAAGCTCTTCACATACATTGTCATTTGTTCCTCACAACAACTCCATAAGTAAGTGGCTAATATTATTCATATTTTAGAAATGGGAAAGCTGAGGCTGAAAATATTCAGCGTTCAAATGTAAGTCTTCTTGAGTCCAAGACTATTCTACTTTACCACTTAGTTACCTCTAAAAGAAGCCTATACTAAAGAATCATTGGATTATATACTTCTTTTTCTCAAAATGGATCTCTCTGGTCTTTCTCAGAAAAAAAAGTCAAAGAATAGTCTTCAGATCATGAATATAAGTATAATTTATGTGTAATAAATATAATTCATGTGTAGCATCTTAAGGTTTCACTAGACCTCTTTAAAGCTTACAAATTACAACTATTACATGAAACAGACAATGTGCATAGTAACTTAGAGAGAGAGAGAGACAGTAACTTGCCTCATGATTATATAGCTGAGAACTGTCAGAGCGAGAATTTAAACCCAGATCCTAGGCCAGGACTCTACCACACTGGCTTAGTTGACAGAGAAGACTTCTGAGTTTCTGCTGTCAGAGTCTGAGGATTGCTCAGAGGTGAGGCTAAGTATTGACACATTCACACAGGGGACTGATCCTCTTTCTGGTGGGCTAAAGATCTCTCAGTCTGAGCAACTTCCAATAGTGGTGTCTTTAATGAGCGAGATATCTATAAATACTTTAGTTCTCTCCCGGCTGACTGTACTAGAGCCCTTTGCCCTTCCTGTTATCCATCTCATTTAATAATAGCTTTTTTTTAAAGTTGCTTTGTTTGTGCAGGACCCTTCAGAATCAACCAGCATTTTATCAGGGCTGGAGGATGGTACTGATACTGTAGCCAAATAATGGCCTTGTTATGGCTCGTGATGAATGAGCCCGTTGTCTGTCCAGCTGGCTCATTGCCTACAGCTTTGCATAATCATTTGGGTACCAACCTAAGTCTCAATGCTGAGCATCCAAGTTATTATCTGTCATCTTCATCCTTCAAGGAAGATACATTTGGCAAAGAGTAGCAAATTGGGGAATGCCAGTTACACCTACAGGAGAGAATGTGGGTTGTAGAGTCAGGTTCAAATCTCACCCCTCACACTTAACTAGCACTGTGAATATTGGCAGGTGGGTTTCCCTCTCTCCGTATCAGTTTCCTCATCTGTGAGCTGGTGACAATAGTACCCATAGTCCCTCTCTCATAATGATTTGTTGAGGCATAAAGGAGAAAATATATTTTGTATTTTGAAAACTTTGAAGTGATTATATAAATGTAAATCATTACTTTTAATACTGCCAGATAAAAGATCAGTTATGTCAGTTCTTTTCTTCAAATCTCTTAAAGGTCCATGACTCTACAGGTTCCTCAGTAAAACCTGACATTTTACAGGTGAGGAAACAGAGGTTCAGAGAAAGGAAATGACTTGACTAAGGTCACATGGTTAGATAAGTAGCAAAGATGGGATTGAAACCCAGGGATTGTGAAACCAAATCTTGGGATCGTTCTAGTCCTCTATTCTGACTCTCCTTGTATTTCCTCACAAGTGTTTATCTTAATTTCTCTGTACATAGACTTGTGAATTGCTCTAAATCTCCTATCACCATCCCTCAAGAAAAAGTCTGTTTTAGATGGACTGGTCTTGAGATGGCAGACACATAGTCTGTCACTGGGCCTGGATTCAAAGATGGGCATCTTTCAGACCCTTTGCCATGTTGGGATGGCCTTCAGTGTCCAGGCTTTTCCTTATCAAAAAGAGGAACCAGAGGAGGACTTTAGGGGGCAAAAGGCAGTTAAAATCCTCCTCTAAGTACTAGTCAACTGAATGTAAAACATACACACCTGCTCATATCTTAGGGTCATAGTTTTCAGTTTTCCTCCCCTAGTCCTAGTGATTTATAATCAGGGAGTGTGATGTCACTGTCTATTTTTTCTACATGTATGCCATATCCCTCCTGTTAGGTCGTAATCTCCTGGAGGGCAGCCACTGTGTCATTATTTATATTCAGATACCCTGCTCCAAATATAATACCTTGAATATAGTAGGAATTTATTGAATGGCATTGAATACTTGGGCTTTGTGTGCAGGCAAAGGTATAAAAACCTTCCTTCCAAGATGGTCTCCACTAAACCTTGAGCTAAGCCATATGCCACACTAACACCTTACAGATGACTAAAATGTCATGGAGACTCTTGCCAGCTTGTCAGCTCCCTTCTCTACTATAGCATTCGAGGGTTTAGAGCTGAAAGGGGCTATTAAGATCACCTAGCCCATTCTCTTCATTTTGTAGAAGTTTCTTTATCTGAAGCTCACAAAGGTTGAGTGACTCATCTAATCAGTCAATCAATCATTACACATTTGCTTGAAGGACACTTCAGTATCCTCAGCAAAGTATATGTACCGCAAGTCAAATCACCACTACTACCTTGACCATCATCTCCCTTAGACCCTGTTGGGAACACCCCAGAGCCCGGAACCTAAGAGCCTTGGGAATAGCAGTGTCCCACCGACTACCAGACCTGCTTCCAGCCCCTGTCGCTATCATTGATGTAAGAGATAATCGTGGATAATGGACCTACCTTCCTCATCACCACCAGCAACAACTGGTAACTCACTGCCACTAAGAGGCAGGTAGACAAAGAAGCCCTGGGAGTGGCAATATCCCTGTATCCCAAGTCCAGAACATCCATTCCAGCTTCCAGCCCAGACCTTACAGCTGTCATCCAGGGAAGCAGTTCTTATGGGAAAAGACCTATCATTCCCACCAACTGCCAACCAGCCTCCTCACACAGGGCAGGCAAGCCATCCTAGACTGGAGCAGCAGGGCACCTGGAAGGAGAGATCAAGAGGGATCACGAGCCAGGCATGTCAAACCACCACCACGGCTTTGATCACCATCTCCCCTGAGACCCTGATAGGGAAGCTCACAACCCTGAATCCAAGAACCCTAGGAATTTTAAAGAAGAGGTGCCATTACCATCTGCTTTGCTGCTGCACCCTCAGGACCATGAGACAATCCCCACAGTTGTGTTGTCTCCTCCCTACCCCTGCCTTAGAATGTGAGTTCCTTAAGAGCAGAGACTTAACACTGTGCTTTGCACATGGTGAGTAGTTAATAACTGTTTTATTCATTCATTCATTCATTCATTCATTCATTCATCCATCCTTTCACTTCCTATGTTCTAGGCCCTGTTCTAGGAAAACAGATAAAAGTTAAAACAGTCCCTGTCTACCAGGAGCTTCCATTATGTCTGAGGATGTAGCATGTACACATATAAGCAGAGATAAAATATATGAAAAGTGAATGCAAAGTAATGTGGGAGATGGGAAGAGGACCAATCACGTTTCTCTAGCTTGAAAGGACCTCAGAGTCCATCCAGTATAATCTCCTCTTTTTGCCTATTAGAAAACCTGAGGCAAAGCGATTTGCCAGGGGTTACACAGGGTAATGAGGGGCTTTGATTAATAAAGGACTCTTGTTCTTGGAGTTTGTGCTGAGATTTGAAGGAAGCTGGGTGCTCTAAGAGGCAGAGATGAGGAGGGAGAGCATTCCAGGCCTGGAAGACAGCTTATGCAATGGCATGAAGGTAGAAGACTGAAAGTTATGTGCGAGGGATAGAAAGTAGACCAGCTTGACTGCAGGAAAGGGTGGGAGTACTTGTAATTGGCCTGGAAAGGAGTCTGGAGACAGATTGTGAAGGGTTTTAAATGACAAATAAAGGCGTATATATTTTAACATAGAGGCAATGAGGAGCAATTGAAGTGTCTTGAGCAGAGGGTGATATGATCAGACTTGTATTTAAGGAACACACCTGTGTGGAGGGGGGAAAATTAGAAGTGGAGAGACTAGGCAGAAAGCTATGGCAACTGTCCATGTGAGGGTGACGCTGAAGATATCGGGGAATGGTGGTTGTCATTCAGTCATATCTGACTCTTTGTGACCCCATTTGGGATTTTCTTGGCAGAGATATTGGAGTGCTTCGCCATTTCCTTCTCTAGCTCATTTTACAGATCAAGAAACTGAGGCAAGCAGGATTAAGTGACTTGCCCAGGGTCACATAAGTAAGTGGGCAAGGAGTGGAGCAGGGCTAAAAATCAGGCCATCTGAATCCAAATCATCTGTTTAGAACTCATCGACATTGGTGGGAAGAGTCAGACAGCACGTATCTATTTAGTTAGAGGATTCTGTAGCTCTTCCCTCCCACCATCCCCCTGCCTCTATTTCATTTTTCTTTGTCACTCAAGATGACATGCCACCATGCTATGTGGTTTTTTTCCAGGCTGTTGAAAGATGCTGTTCTTTGAAAATAATATAATGCCCTTTTTGCAACAGAAATACTGCATGCAGATGGAAAGCCTCTATTCACTGATGCTTTGGGGGAATGTGTTCTGATTAATGGAAATGTAGGCCTAACTGGTGGGGCAGGTAATGTAAATACTCTGTTAAGACTTTAACCCTTGTTCAGCATTCATTCAAAAACCTCTCCTCTTGTACCTACCTTGTCTGTGCAGGGCCCTATGGTATTTGTAGTGGTTAAAAGCGCCTTTTTTTCTTCAAGAAATGATATTCCTTTTATTCCAAGAAGAAAGGAAACAGAGAAAATGTGCTTTAGTGGGTAAAGTACTGGGTCTGGAGTCAAGAAAACCTGAGTTCAAATGCAGCCTCAAACACTTATTAGCTGTGTGACCCTGGACAAGTCACCTAACCTCTGTTTGTCTCAGTTACTTCATCTGTAAAATGGGAAGAATAATAGCATCACCTGCCTCCCTGGGTTGTTGTGAGCATCAAATGGGATAATAGTTGGAAAATGCTTAGCTAATACCTGGCACTATATAAATGCTAGCTATATTGATGAAGATGAGTATGACAGACACAAGGTTTCTGCCCTTGAGAATGCCATGGTCTGGAAGATGAGTCTGAATCTCTGCTCTAGTTAGCATCATTTAATCTGTGATGATTCAGGATCTCAGTGCTTCTTGGTCATTAATCTATCTTCTCCTCTGGAGCCACAATAATCTTCTTAAAGCATCTATGCATCTGGGTGGGGTAATGGGTGGAATGCTGGTCATGGAGTCAGGATTCAAATCAAGCCTGTTCCACTTACTAGTTGGGTGACTCTGGGCATATCACTCAATCCCTCTCTACCCCATTCCTTTATTTCCTCATCTGTAAAATGGGTGGGTTCCAATGGATGGTCTCCAAGATCCCACTTCCATCTCTAAATCTGTGATCCTAAATCTGATGATATTCCTTTACCTTCTCAAAAATATTTAGTAGATAACATCTGAACTTTCTGGCCTTGTGTTTAAAACCCTTCCCAATCTGGCCCCTGCCAGTCTCTCCAGACTTACTTCACATCACCTCACCTCATGCATCCTATATACTAAACAAGATATCCTCATTTGTTCCCAGGGTTTAACAATGCATCTCTGGTGTCCCTGCCTTGGCAGACCCTCTCCTGCTTTCCTTCCCTCCTGTTCTATCCCAGGTGATAGAAGGTCCTATAGAATCCATTGATACATTATTATAGAATACTTTCTCCATTCCCCAGAACTGAATGCATGCTTTCTCACAAATAGAAGCTTGCATTTCTTGGCCTGTTCCCATCTCCAGATCTCCCAGCCAGGCTCCCAAACTTAGAATCTTGGATTTGGGAAGGATCTTAGAAATCATCTGGTACAGCATCTTGCTATACAATAAAAGGAATCTCTGCTACAACTTTCCAACAAAGGCTTACTATGAGCAGGTCACTGGGCTATTTTCTAAGGGGGCAGTGGTACTAAGAAGTGGCATCTAGCTTCAATAGGAATACTTAGAGGGATCATCAACTCATTACCTCACATGAGAGCCCATCTCAATTACTGGACAGCTCTAGGTGAAAATCTCCTTCTATACTACATGCTCTCATTCTTTTCCTTGTTGAGTTTGTTTCCTCTTTTCCATTGTTCAGTCCATCGGTTACAACCCTTCTATACAATCAGACTAATGTCCAGTGTGAATGTATTTGCAGATCCTATACCTGATTGCATGCTCCCATGGTGGGGGGGGGAGGGAGGGGAGAAAATCTGAAACTCAAGGGATTGTGGAACTGAATCTTGTAAACTAAAAGTAAACAAACAAATCAATTTTTAAAAATTAAAAAAAAGAAATCTTCTATTTAACTTCTATCCATTGGTCCTAGGTCTTGTGTC
>JAQQSW010021003.1:0-10745 GCA_028646575.1 Pseudocheirus occidentalis | reverse complement strand
GGTATATTTCAAAAGACAGACATAAAAAAGGAAGGAAGACACCTTTGGCACAGAATGGAATGAGCAACGATAGTTATAGAAAGAAAAGGATTTGCATGAGGGAGTAGTAAACTGTGACTGAAATATTGTACATTAGGGAGTACTTTGATAAGAGACTGAAGATGAGATTTTAGAAGGTTTTGACTGCTAAACTGTTGAGTTGCTGCTTTATTTTGGTCAAAGACAATGCAGATTCTGAATAGGAATGAGTGGTTGAACACCATTGACTGGGATAGTGAATTCAGGGAGAGTAGGGCTTTTTTTTTAAAGATAAGAATTTAAATTTGGGCATCCTGAGTTTGAGATCGTGTGTGTGTGTGTGTGTGTGTGTGTGTGTGTGTGTATGTGTGTGTATGTATCAGCAGTCCTGGTAGTATGTAGGTTTCTCTTTTTAAAAAATATACATATGATAGGATGAAATATTTATACATATAATAATATGAAATCCTTTAGTATATTTAAAGTCTGCCTAGGGAAATGGTTGATTAAATCGCAAAGATTCATTGGAATATATTTTCTATTATTTACTAGACCTTTTAAAGAAGTTGAATTACAGGTTTATGTTATAAACTATGCCCGACATTTATAGAGATACACATTTATTTGTAGCACTTAATTACCTTTGGTCTTTTCAGTGGGAATCGGGGAACACAGAGATAAAAACCAATCTACCTACTATGAGAGCACTTTGTTTACAATTGTTGCTAAAACAAAAACAAAACTCTCCAAACTCCCAATCAAACCAACCCCCAAACCAAAACCCCATGGCCTATACGGAAGCCTCTAGAGGGAGCCCTTACCACATTATTTTCAGAGGAAGAGGCTAAAGAAAATAGGACCTTGCAGGAACAAATGTAGATGTTTAAAATTGTGTGACTATCTCCTGAAAGAAGATGCATAGAATGCTTGTCCATTATTTAGTATATCATGTTATCTCACCTTCAGAATACAGGGGTGCTTGCTGCTCCGGGACATTATCATGACCTGGAGGGTGCCCTGGGGTTTGAGGGCTAGGTTAAGGGAGCACAAGTGCTGTTCTGCCAGGTACTCTGCCAAGTTGGAAAATCTTCAAGTCTAGGCCCAGGGATGGACTATATGTTACTGTGTGAAAATCAGCCTAGGTAAATTCAGAGAGGTTGTCAGGTGGATTACAGGGTTACAGGTTCTGGGATCACAGCAAATTTTGGATATGATACCATCTACTAAGTTAAAGAAAGTTAATGGAAGGTGACCCACTCCAGAAATTGTAGATTCTTAAAGTCTTAAAGTAAGCACTTAGTTTTAAATATTCAGATGTATTCCTGAAGAACTTATGTGAAAATAAACTTAGGGGGTGGGCTTACTGTTTAAAGTTACCCTATGTTAATGTCTTTTGTAAAGCCACTAAGTGCCTCTTCAAGTGTTAATTGGGTAGCTGAAAGTGGAGAACTGGATATTGAAATTAAGTAGCTTTCCTAGTCTTTTTTTTTTTTTTGGCAGGGCAATTGGGGTTAAGTGACTTGCTCAAGGTCACACGGCTAGTTTTTGTGTTAAGTGTCTAAGACCACATTTGAATTCAGGACCTCCTGACTCCAGGGCCGGTGCTGTATTCACTGCGCCACCTAGCCACCCCTTTCCAAGTCTTAAGCCAGTTCTTTATTCATTATTTGAAAATTTTTTATTCCTCTGAAATACAAAACTTTTTAGGGATGTGGGACTACTCTGAAATTTCACCAGAGTAAGTAGTTCCCAGTGAGGGAATCCCTCTACCAATTTTGATCCATAACTGTTCTGCAAAATTTATCTTAGAGAATTGCAGTGGACAGTTTATTTAAATGTGAATGAGATAAACACCTACTCTAAAGCCAAAGAAATGATTTAGAGATTATTATCAGTTTTGGATTATGCAGCTCCTATATAATAATGATGATGATAATGATAACGAAACAAAAAATTTGAATGTGGATTTATGATTTATAAAGTATTCTCAGAATAGATAATTAGGAAATAACTTGACAATGCTAGAAATAAATGATTGAGATCTAAAATTTTAATCAGATTTTGGCAGCTAAATGATATAGTTGATAGAAGTCTGAAACTGGAATTAGGAAAACTTGAGTTTAAATCCTGCCTCAGTCACTTACTAGCAATAAAATCCTGGGCAGGTCACTTAACCATTTTCTGCCTCAGTTTCTTCATCTGTAAAATAAGGGTAATAATTGCTCCTGTTTCCCAGGGTTGTTTTGAGGTGCAAATGAGATGTCTATAAAGTGCTTTGTAAACCTCAAAGTGCTGTATAAATACTTAATGTTGTTATAATTTTCAATTGGTCTTAAATATTTATATCTTGAAAGCTTACTTTTGTTGGAAGGATGTTTATTGGTAGGAGGGATTACTAATCTATCTCCATATATTTGGGTAAGGAAAGAACAGACCTGTGATTTCCTTGGCATAGGGAGCTCACAGTGAGAAGCCTCCTCTCTTAATCAAGATTGCCACTTTCCCTTCAGTCTATGGCCTGGGTGCTGCCTGGAGCCCTGAGAGGTTAAATGCACTGTCACACAGCCAATGTCTATCAGACACTGGTCTTGAAACCAATATGTGTCTCTGGTTTATTTCCGTTTTCTGCAGCTGACAGCCCTTGTCCTAGTGATCTCTACCAATGAGTCAAAATGATGTAAACTTTTCCCTTTTATAATTTCCCATATTAAAAAAAGCAAAACCAAATAAAGCTGTCAACATGTTGCTTTCATCGTTATTTTATACTTCATATATACATATACATACACATATATATGTTTTTTAAATTGTTTGACTCCATGAAAATTTTTTGTGATGATGTTGCAAAGTAACCATTTTGTAAGATTATAGAGGAATAGAAAATGCTCTAGTCTTGAAAACAAAAGGCTCTGGGATTTGAATACCAGACCTTGTCCCTTATTTTGTGTGTGGTAACCTTGAGCAAGTCAGTTGATGTCTCTTAGACTCATTCTTATCTATAAAATGTGGAGAATAATACTCATATTACCTACATAAGAGGGTTGTTATGAGACAATCAATCAATCAATAAGCATTTATTAGGAACCTTCCAGGGACTGTGCTACACGCTTTTGTTTGCAAACAAAAATGTAACATATCCTGCTCTCAAAGAATTTTAAAACTTTTTTTTTGGTTAGTGTGGGGAAAAGACAGATAACATACACTTACATAAATGCATAAAAATATACACAAAGAAAGTGCAAGGTAATTTTACATGTACTTATATAAATGTATAAAAATATACACAAAAGTAAATTACAAGGTTATTTTTTTTTTGAGGAAGAGGAAGAGCTGTAGCACCTGGGAGGCTTCATGTAAGAGATGTCGCTTGAGCAGAGTTAGAAGAGGAAAAAAGGGGTTCTAAAAGGTAGAAGGAGAGTAGGGCTGGAATCCAGGCATGGGGTACAGCCAATGGAAAAGTATACAGAGAAGGAATGGAATGTCGTATGTGAGGAATAGTAAGAAGGTGGGTTTGATTGGATTGTAGAGTACAGAAAAGGGAGTGTATAAGAAGACTGGAGATGTATTAGGATCAAGACTCTAAAAGTTGAGCTGAACTATATTTGATCCTAGAGGAAACAGGGAGCCATTGGAATTTATTGAGCAGAGGACTGATATGATCAAGCCTATTCTTAAATTTTTTTTTTTTTTTGCTTTTTTGGAGGGGGAATGGTCCAGGCCGGGTGCTCTATTCACTGCACCACCTAGCCGACCCTATCAAGCCTCTTCTTTGTGAAAATCACTTTGGCAGCTAGGTTAAGGATGAATTGTAGAGAAAGTGAAGAGACTACTTAGGGAGACCCATTAGTAGGTTGTTTCAGTAAACTAGGTAATTAGCTTGACCTAGAGTGGTATAACCACATGAGTAGAAAGAATGGGATCAATGTGAGAGATATTTGGACAGTAGAAGTAATCAGAGTTGGCACCTGATTGGCTGCATGGACTGACAGAGGGTAACGAGCCCCAGATCCTGCCAAAATTACAAACCTGGGTGACAGGAAGAATGTTGGCGCTCTATAGACTAGATTGGAAAAGTCCTTATTTTTATTTTTTAAATTAAATTTTACTTTTTTAAATGAACAAAAATATGTTTTCTTTCTCTTCCACTTCCCTCTCCCAACTGGGAAAAAAAGAAAAGTAAAATCCTTGTAACAAATATGCATAATCATGTAAAACAAATTCTCAAATATATTGTGTCCAAAATGATCCAGTCTCTGCTTTCAAAGAGCTCATGTTCTAGTATAGGAGGGTTGAACTTTGCAGCAGATGGAAAAACCAAATGATAGTTGGGTTCTGGCAGTCAAAGGATCAGGATGGATAGGAAAGCTCCTTAAATCTTCGGGAGCAAGGGCAAGTTAGATGGCTCCTGATAAATAACCGATAGAAGGGGGATAGTGGGATTGAGGGTTAGAGCAGAGTGGGTCTTTGGATTACTTCAGGCAGGGGTGATTAGGATTGGGGAAGGGAAGGTTCTTGATGTCTGTTCATGCTGATCCATCAGATCCTAGACAGAAGCAGAGAAATTCAGAAGAGAGTTGGATTTTAAGGAAAAGACAATTACTTCAGTTTTAGATGTGCTGAATTTGAGATTCCTGAGAGGACATCTAGTTTGAAAGATCCAAGAGGAATCAGAGAGGTATTACTGGTGCTCATGAAAAAGACAAGGATTCAGAGCCCTTCAGCCATGCCCTCTCCTGCCTTTCCAAGTCTTCTTACATCTCACTCCCAACATTTACTCTTAGATCCAGTTACACTGGTCTTTTGGCTGTTCCATGAACAAGACATTCTATGTCTCAGCTCTCAGCATTTTCTCTGGCTCTCCCCCATGCTTAGAATGCCATCCCTCCTTCATTCTGCCTAATAACTTCTCTGGCTTCCTGTAAATTCCTATTGAAATCTCACCTTCTAATTCTTCTTAATCCCAGGGCTGTCCTTCTAATTATTTCTTATTTATCCTCTATATAGTTTGTGGTGTATACATTTGCCTGCATATTGTCTCCCTCATTAGATTGTAGGTTTTTTGAGGGCAGGAATTCTTTTGTTTCTTTTTGTACCCCCAGCACTTAGCACAGGGCCTAGCTCATTCTAGGTACTTAACAAATGTTTACTAATTGATACATAAATTTTGGAATAATCCGCATGGAAATAATAATTAATTCATGGGAGTTGATGAGGTCACCAAGTGAGAAAGTGTAGAGGGAGAATAGAAAAAAAGACCAAGGAAGACTTATGGGGTACAGCTTTAGTTAGAGGACATGAATAAATGAATGAAAATGAATTGAGATTCACATAAGCACTTATTGTGTACTAAATTCTACCAATATAGTACAAAGTCAAAGACAATCCCTGCCATCAAAGCATTTACATTTTAATAAGGAGCAAGAGCACATGCAGGTCAGTGGTAGCCATTGGTGACCAGCAAGAACCACTTTGGACCTTAATGTTACAGGGATAAGGAGTGCGGTTACGGGCAATTGACACATATCTTCAAAAACAATGGCAGAACTGATTTGATTATGGTTTGAGAATTATGGAGTGGGCAAGGTGAGGTATTCACTAATCATGATAGCAGGATCCTAGAGTAGAAGTTCCAGATATGGAAGGATTAAAACCTCCAAGGCAGGATCTCTCTGGTCCAGGCATGATAAAGAAGGTCAATCAGCAAGAGAGACTGAGAAAGGGTGGTCATACAAGTGGAAGGAGAATCAGGTGACCACTGTCTTGAAGATAGAGTGTGTAGGAGGAAAAGGTAATCAAATACAGAAAATTCAAGAAGGCTGAACACTGCAGAAAGACCATCAGATTTTCAGATTAAGAGACTAGTTTGTAATGTGTATATATGTAAGGTAAAATGCTATATAAACGTGCTTTTATAAGGTAGAGGCAGTGGTACTTAAGAAGATAAAGTCAGGATAAGTATCTGGGCCTGACCAAACACATAAGGAATTCAAGCTAGAGGTGACTCAACTCTAAAGACATGTGTGGTTTTATTTCCAAAATACCTAAAAAAGGGAGGGATTAGAAAGGAATGAAAAAAAAAACTATAACGGATAGTAGTTAAAAGAAAACTAAAAGGTGACAGAGAAGGCATTGGCAACCATCAATATAACTTTTTTTGGTAGTCTCTACAAAATCTTTATGGTAATGGTCTAGGCCTAATAAGATAATAGGTAGATTTTTGGCAATCCTTTCCTTATTATTGACCATGTCTTAAGGGTTCTTGAAATAAATGGCATTTATTTGGCATTTGTATGTCTCAGTGGAACAAAATGCAGCCTTAAAGACTCTCCTTAAACAAGACATATCTTCTAAGCACACATTAAAATCATACATTATTCTATAAAAAAATCCTCATGACCACTTTGTCAGAAGATGTTCTGATTATTGATGTCAAGCAAGACAAAAAACAAGGGACAAAGGCTCACCTCAAGTTTTTATTCCTGTAAGGATGTCCTGTACAAAGTTCAAATAGAGGAGGGATTCTCAATCTATGGTAAGGTTGTCCAGAACCTTATGCACCTCCCTGGGGAATCATAACATAATGTCTCTCAGTAATTAGGCAAACATTAGGACGGGACAAAAGGGAAAACCCTTCTTGATAAAAGGTTTGGTTTGAATTAGGGAATAATACAATGGGAATGATCCTGGATAAAGGCTTTCTTTTTAAATGGCAGTTTCTTCATTCTTTATTTTTAAAACATTCATTTAAAAAAAATTTGAGTTCTAAATTCTCTTCCTCTCTCCATAAATGCAAGTAATATTATGTATTACTTACACCATTATGTATGTGAAGTCATGCAAAATGTTTCCATATTAGCCATATTACAAAAAAAAATCAAGAAAAATAAAGTGAAAAAGCATGCTTTATTCTTTACTCAGAGTTCATCAGTTTTTTCCCCCTGTAGCAGCAGATAGCATTTTTCATCATGAGTTCATTGGAGTTATCTTTGATCATTTTCTTGTTCAGAGCAGCTGTGTCCTTTGTAGTTGATCATTGTTACAATATTGCTGTTACAGTGTACAATATTCTCCTGGTCCTGCTGACTCCACTTTATATTAGTTCATATAAATATTCTCATGTTTTTCTGAAACCATATTCCTAGTCATTACTTATAGCATAATAGTATTTCATCACAATTATACACACATACACACAGGCATCCCCTCAGTTTCCAACTCATTGCAACCACAAAAAGAGGTTCAAAAATATTTTTGTACAAATATGTCCTTTTCCTTTTCCTTTGATCTCTTTGGAATATAGACCTAGTAGTAGCATTGCTGGTTTGAAGGGTATACATAGTGTCATAGCCCTCTGGTGAAAGTGCCAAATTGCTCTCCAGAATGGTAGGACCAGTTCACAAGTATAAGATTCCAATTTTCCTACATCCTCTCCAACATTTGTCATTTGCCTTTTCTGTCATATTGGTCAATCTGATAAGTATGAGGTAGTACCTCAAAGTTGTTTTAATGTGCATTTCTCTAATTATTAGTGATTTAGAGGATTTTTTCATATGACTATAGATAGCTTGGATTTCTTCTCCTTAAAACTGCCTATTCATATCCTTTGGCTTTTTTATCAATTGGAAAATGACTAATTTTATACAAATTTGGCCGAGTTACCTACATGTTTGAGAAATAAGGCCTTACTCATAGAAACTTGTATAAATTCCCTTTCAATTTCTTGCTTCCCCTCTAAATTTGGCTTCATTTGTTTTTGTTTTTGTTTTTATTTTATTTTTTAAAAATTAATTAATTAATTTACTTTTAGTTTATGACATTCAGTTCCACAATCCCTTGAGTTTCAAAGTTTCTTCTCTTTTTCCCTTCCCCTCCCATGGTGGCATGCAATCAAATATAGGATCTACAAATCCCTTCACATTAAATATTTAGTCAGGTTGTAAAGAGGGATTATAACCAGTGGAATGAACAACGGGAAAGAGGAAACAAAGCAAAACAAGAAAAAGAAACATCAAGTAGTTTGCTTCAATCTGCTTTCAGACTCTAGTTCTTTCTCTGGATGTGGACATCTCTTTCCATCATGAGTCTTTTGGAGTTGTCTTATAACCTTACATTGCTGAGAGGAGCCCAGTCTATCAAAGTTAGTCATCACACATACAATGTGTCTGTAATTGTGTACAGATTTTTCCTGGTTCTGCTTTTCTCACTCATGATCTGTTTATATAAGTCTCTCCAGGTTATTATGAAGTCGGTCTGCTCCTCATTTCTTATAGTGCAACAGTATTTCATTATATTCATATACCACAACTTGTTCAGCCATTCCCCAATTGATGCTCCATTTGTTTTGTTTGTGTAGGAGCCTTTTAATTTCTTGTAACCAAAGTTATCCATTCTGATCCTCTCTCTTTTGTTTGTTCATAAACTCTTCCCTTATTCCTGATATTTTGTTCTTCCAGATGAATTTTGTTGTTATTTTTTCTAGTGTTAGGAAATAATTATTTGGTAGTTTGATTGGTATGGCACTGAATAAATAAGTTAATTTATGTAGAACTGCCATTTTTTTTTAACATATTGGCTTGGTGTACCTATAAGCAATTAATACTTCTCCATTTGTTTAGGTATGTCTTTATTTGTTAAAGGGTAACCCTCTTCCTGATTCCTATAGAGACAGTAACCTCCTCTGAACTGATTACCAAGAAACCCCTGAAATCCCTAGCAGTTCTCACTGACATCTCTGACATCATCCTAAATTCTTTCTAGATCCTTGGACCCCATCTACTCTGGCTAAAAACTCATTGTCTGAACTTCATCTCAGTAGTGTATGTCACAAATTGTTGGCACAGTCTAATTTATTCAAGTCATTTGTTCCACCACATCTGTAGCTTTTTTGCCTTAACAAAAGTGAAGAAGAAAACATGAGGCTTCCTGCAACCAGGCGTTACCCAAAGCAGAATACTTTGGGAAGCTGATATGAGGGAGTCAGGTTCCTCACATTACTATCAAAAATAGCAATAGAAACCCCAAAGGAAATCAAAAATAGCAAAAGTTCATACCAGAAAATTAAAACTTCCCTGTAAGAATATGAACAAAGTCTAGGAGAACTTTGAAACAATAAAAAGATAAAGAACGACAACAACAAAAAAACAAAAGCTAAAGCTGTAGGTGGAAAAAGAAAATGATGTGACATATCTCAAGACATTTTCAAGTGGATAAATAGCACTTCTAAAGAATCTAAGGTAAAATAATTTGGCAAGCAATCAAAGAAGCTATAGCTGTTAAAATATACTTGGAACAACTGAAGCTAGGTTTGAATGATACTAATGTAATGGGGAACTAGGAGGTGCAGTGGAGAGTGTTGGACCTGGAGTCAGGAAAACTTGAGTTCAAATCTGGCCTCATATGCTTACTAATTGTGTGATCCTAGGCAAGTCACTTAACCCTGTTTACCTCAGTTTTCTCATCTGTAAAATGAGCTGGGGAAGGAAATGGCAAATCACCCTGGTATCTTTGCCAAGGAAACTCCTACTAGGGCCACATGGAATTGAACACAATTGAAATGACTGAACAATAATAACACAAATGTAATGGGGATCTGGCAGATGTGCGGAGGGTGGTGTCTCTCTATGGGGAGAGGCTAGCAAGTTTGCTTCTGGGAGAATGGTGGTGAACTGTAAGGGAAGTACAAAAATGTCACAGAGATGTCCTAAGAATAAATGCGGCAAAAGATGGAGCAGCTGGTCACAGGCTTTTTTGTAAGCTTCCCAAGTCAATAAAAGAACATCTTCTTCAGAATTCTTGTAGTTAGCTGACCAACACACACACACACAGACACACACACACAAGGAGTGACAGAACATGATGAAAAAGAATAACTAGAAGGAAGACTAAAATAGAATATCTGGATGGAGCATAGAGTAGTAAATAATGAGCCTGCCATAGAGTCTGGAAAACATGGGTTCCAGTCCTTTTGACACACTGTGACCTGATACTGCTGCTCCTCTACCTTCCAAACTCATCCTTCAGAGCCCATGGCCAGATGGAGGGACAAACAACACTCAGTTCTGACCCTCCAGGTTCATTTTCATTTCACTCATTTTTGTCCTGCTCTTTCCCTGTGTTGTTGCCATGTGGCACCTCCTCCTCCTCTCTCCCTCTCACTTCTTGCTTTGAGAACTATAAACAAACACTACCACTGCTTTGGGGAGAGAATGTCAGTGGACTGCCATACTGTTTCACATACTGTTTCTAACTTCTCAGGTCAAAACATCTTTCCTTGTCAATTGTCTATGTGTTGCTTCCCTCTATTAAAATGTAAGTTTCTTGAGGCAGGGACATGTCACTTTTCTATTTCTATCTCTAGTACTTAACATAGTGCTTGGCATATAGTAAGCACTTAATAAATGCTTATTCATTCATAGTGGTTATGTGGTCCCAGGTAAGAGACTAGGCCCAGGTGAGTTTAAGTCTCTAGTTGAAGAGTTGATCATTGTATTGACAGAGGGAATTCCATATATATCTGAAACTATAGATCTAGACAAAACAAAAGGAAATATGAAATATCAATAGACATACTTAAGAGCTGAAGACTCTAGACAATGCATGAGAATTAGAAAGTAAGCTAAAAATAACTAATTTAGGGGTTAGGTGGCACAGTGAATAGAGCACCAGCCCTAGAGTCAGGAGGACCTGGGTTCAAATCTGGCCTCAGACATTTAATACTAGCCATGTGA
>JAQQSW010021002.1:0-10746 GCA_028646575.1 Pseudocheirus occidentalis | reverse complement strand
AATGGAGTGGCATCTGAAAGAGCCTCCTCAAGCACAAGTCACTGGACTATGCAAATTCTAAGGCAAAGGGGGAATGGGACTGCTTTGGCAAGTCATAAGCGCTAATTAAACACCTACTGTGTGCCAAGTGCTGGGGATACAAAGAAAAACAAAAACAAAAATAAAAGCAGGCAGTGCTTGCCCTCAAGAAATTTCCAGTCTAAGGCACCCAAACAATTAGGTAAGAATGAGGTAGAGATAAGGTATACTGGAGGTAGTAGGTGACATTGGAGAACATCCAATTCACCACCCCAAGCTTTACAGAAAGGGAAACTGAGGCTCAGAGACAGGTGTCTTACCTGGGGTCGCAGAGCGAGACACTGGCAAAGGTTCAGAATTCGAACTCAGGTCCAAAAGAGACACACAGCACAAGACAATGAGAAGCCTCTGACTGTCGTTGAGAACAGTTGACAGGTCAGTTGAGAGGGCAATTGAGAACAAAAAGGCCCCGGGGGGGCCAGGTCCCGGAAGTGGGGGTGGGGGAGGGGAAGGGGGCGGGGTGCAGCCCATTCTCCAATATCTCCTGGGACTTTTTAAACCTGGTGCCTCTTCGCCTAAATAAGGATTAGTTCCTGTCTCAAGGCATCATGGGATATATTGTTGTACACACGCCCTCGCCTCCTTGCTTAAGCATCATGGGATAGGTTGCCGGCCTTGCCTTCCCTAGCCCTGAAGCATGATGGGATACATGGGGGAGAAACCTAAGTCAGGTTCCCCACCTTGTGTTATTCAGAGCCCTCTCTGGCCCCAGAGCATTGTGGGACATGTAGTTCAAATCAGACACCCAAGAACCACGCCTCCCTATCCCAAAGGATCTTGTTACATCTTTCAGACTAGCTAGCCTCCTGAGGAATAAATAGCCTGTTTCCTCACAGGCTAGAAAAGGCCGCTCGAGCTCGGGGATCCTGCGCAGATCCCAGCGTTAGAACACAAGCGTCATCAACGCCTTTCTGCACCGCACCGCCCCCGCCGACGCAGACACAACGTTCCACGGCCGCCTGCGCCCGGGCTGTCTTTGGCTATCGCCTGCTGCAATCTTAATGTCCACCGAGGGAAGGGCGGGAAACTCATCTCTGCACTCTGCTCATTGAAGGGAATAAACAAGAGTCACAAGGTGCTTCCAAGCGCTTAATCCATAGGCCTTATTTGAGTCTGGATCACCTGCCACAGAAGCAGGCGTTGTTCAAGCCCCTAAACACGCTTTTCAGGCGCCCTCCGTCTGGCATTACTAACACGCAGGAACGGGGTGGTCGGCATGGAGGAGGAGCCCCCATATTGGGTGTGGCAGGGCTAAGGTTTTCTTGCGTTGGTTAACCACTCTTTAGTTATCCTCTGCCGATACAAAAATCAATAAGGTAATATCACCGTATCTCAGGTAATATCACCAGTGGGAAGCTGGAAAGGCGGGGTGGGAGTGGTTAAAAAAAAAAAACCAAAAACCTTTCGCCACTCTTATCATGGTGCACTCTATTGGTCAACTCTACCGGAAGTGTGCTTGCGTCGATTCAGCTTCCTGGCATATTGCGCAGGCTTGGGCGGCCGGCGCTCGCCGCACAGTTGCTCACTCCTTTTCTGAGCCGAGACTCTGATCTGCCGCCATGTCCTACCAGGCTGAAGATTATGACAATGAGGTAACGGGGGTCCTGTCCTGCTCCATGGGTCGAGGCCAGCCCCCTTCAGGGACCCAGGGGGGGGTGGCGTGCGGTGAGGTGTGGAGTCCCGGCAGGTCTCTCCTTCTCTCCTTTCCCTGCTTTTTCCAGTTTTCTCGCTGCCTCCCCTCTCCTTCCCTCACTCTTCCCCTTTCTCCACTCTCTCCTGTCTCCCAGCCCTACCATTTCCCTTCCCTCTACTCCGTTTTCTCCTCCCCCCTCTCTTTTCTCCCTTTCTCCTCTGCCCTGTTTTTTCCCCCTCCCCCATTTAGCTTCGTTCCCTCCGCCTCCTCTCCCTTTGCTCCTCAGGTCCCCCCTTCCCTTGCGTTAAGCCCGGGCTCCTTTCAGACACCTGGGGCTGGTCGCTCTCGCCCCTTCCCCCAGTTTGGCTTTGGGCCCCTTTCGCTATCAGGTGAAGGATGGGGAATGAACGCTCCTCTTCTTTCTCTTCCTCCAGGCCGCCTATGATCCCTATGCCTACCCCGGCGACTATGACATGCACACAGGTAAGCCCCGGGGCCTGGGTGCCCAGTGCTCCACCTGCTGCTTCCAGGCACCAGAGAGCCTCTGCTCGGGCTCCGCTGGGGCAGGGGTCGCTGCGTGGAGGTGAAGCTGTCATTGTCCCCGCTGAGCTGCAGCTGCCCGTCTAGTGGGGAGCTAACAGCTAGGTGTTTGGAGAAATCCTTGTCGATTGATGGAGGAATAATCCACAAGTCAGTCTAGGGGGTTTCACGTCTTGGCAGACATTGTAACATTCTTGATGTTGTTTGTTTAGGATGATTTGTGGGATTTATGTGGAAGTCTTGGTATTAAAAGGGCTGTGTAAGTCTATGTAAATGCTGGTTACCCTTGTGATTCAGGGTGCTGGGACTCCCAAAATATAGGGATGCAAGGGATCTGCCTCAAAAGAATTTGACCGCTCAAGACTTCTTTCAGTCAAAGTAGCAAGGTTTATTTATGATGCCAAAAAAGCTGGCTAGATTGGACGTGAAACTTGATGGGGATGGGACTGAGGGGTCAGTGAGAAGGTCTGGATAGGGGCAAGGACAGTAAATAGTCTGGGGTGGGCCAGGTGTAGACAGTGAAAGGAGTTAGGTGGTCTGGGCTGGTCCTAGAGCCACAGTGAAAGGTCAGATAAAAGGATTATTGAGTATCTAGGTAGACTGGGATGGGCCAGATACCTCAGGTGAAATGCCAGTGTGGGTGCTTTCAGAGACATGTTCTTTTTTTTAGGGGGTCCAGGTCCCATTCCCCATCAGTTACTTTTATAATTCTGGTTCACTCTAAACCTTGTTTACAGTGTGGCTCTGGGTTTGGGGATTCTTGGGCCCCTTTTGCTCTGTGATGATAGGGAACCATCAATGGTCTGACTCTTTCATATCTGTGACCCATAGGAGACCCAAAGCAGGACCTGGCATATGAACGCCAGTATGAACAACAGACCTACCAAGTGATTCCAGAAGTGATCAAGAACTTTATCCAGTATTTCCATAAAACCGTCTCCGACCTCATTGACCAGAAAGTCTATGAGCTTCAGGCAAGCCGGGTGTCCAGTGATGTCATCGACCAGAAAGTCTATGAGATCCAGGACATCTATGAGAACAGGTGTGGATAGTCACTGGGGTGACTCCTCCTCACCCACTCTGGGTTGTACAGAGTGCTTTCCTTTCTATGTCCTTGGAAGGGATCTGGGCAGGGCAGGTCTGTCCCAATTTACTGAAGAATTTGCCTCTTCCCTCAAACTGTGCTGGATGATTGGTGTGGTCCAGCAGCTTCCCAGGCTTTCGTGTCCCATTTGGCCTAGTCTTTATAAATTAAAGCTTTGGGTGTGTCTCCTGACCAGTGTGGACCTAAAAGAGTCCAGCTACAAGTCTCTAAATAGCTCTGAATTCTTGTTGGAGATCAGCTGTTATTCTTAGGGATAAGTACTAAAGTATGTGAGGCTGTGGAGGTGTATCAGTCAGCATTTAAGTGCCTACTACCCTGGGTGCTACTAGGTACTCAGCATGAACAAAAGCAAAACTTTCTCTTTTTTTGAAGAGTTAACATCCTATTGTGGAGACCATGTGCATGTGTACACAGAAATATGTGAGCAACCGGGTGGTACCCTATTGGATAGACCTTCAGTCCTAGAGTCAGGAAGACTCCTTCCTGAGTTGAAATCTGGCCTCATACACTTAATATGTGTGTGACCCTGCTGGGCAAGTTATTTAACCCCATTTGCCTGTCTCGGTTTCCTCATCTGTTAAATGAGCTAGAGAAGGAAATGGCAAACTACTTTAGTAGCCAAGACAGTCCCAAATGGGGTCACAGAGGAGTCAGACAAGAATGAACAACAATAACAAATATCACAGTAGATCCAAGTGTGCACAGGATAGTTCTCTTTGGGGTAGTTGAAGAGAGAGGGCATTGGTGGTCAGGGGAATCAGCAGTGGTCTCATGCAGAAGTTTGTGCTTGAGCTGGATCTCTGAGGTACAGGGGAGGAGGAAGGCATGGGGGTCAGCTGGTCTAAAGACCCAATGGCTAGAGATGGAGAATACTGTGGGTGAGGCTGGTTTGATAAGAGAAGTAAAAGCCGTTAAAGCCGGAAGGTGGGTCAGGGACAGCTTGTGGAGGCCTTTCCTAAACTGGGGTTTACATTTTATTCTGGCTGCTAAATCAGAAGTCATTGGTAGTGATATAGGGCTGCCAGGGCTAGCTCTGCACCTAAGGAACGGGAGCGGGCATAGTCTGTCGGATAGACTGAGCTAGAAAGTGACTCGAGGCAGAAAAGCCCACTAAGAGACTATAGGAATGATGCAGGTGGGAGGTGGTGAGAGCCTGCCCTAAAGTGGTACCTTGTGAGGACAGAAGGACTTCAAACAGGAGAGGGGCTGGGAAGGTAGAAATGGCAAGTTTTAGTAACAGTTTGGATTTGGACATTGAAGGAGGGTGGGGAGGCTAAAAACAGGGGAGCAGCGGAGAGTTGTGTCTAGAGGCAGCAGGCACCACAAAATTTTCCTTTTTATTTTTTTAGAAATATTTAAGAAATATTGTGGCGTCCTAGTCAGAAATCTTGGGCCCACCTGGAAACAATTAGTAAACCAAGGAGACAGTCTTAATTTGAGGCCTTTTGTTTGTTTCATTCTTAAAGTCTTGGCCACATTTTCATGCAAGTTCCCTAAGGGTTCCTAAGATTGGAGTGATGGCCAAACCAAGCAGGGGTGTCTGGCTTTATCCTGGTAGCAGCTGGCTCTCTTGGTTTGTCTCTGACCCCACTGGATGATTTCAGGAAGCGATTTTGTCAGAGGTTCCTAGATTTTGAGGTAACCTTTCCATTTGAAGTAAATGAAAAGCCCTAAATCAGACCTCAGTGCCCAGGTTTTATGGGGAGTTTTGTCTTGTTTCATAAAAATGCAAGTGGACGTGCAGAGGTAGTTTCATTACACTAGAATAAACTGCCCACTTGGATCCTTCTAAGGCAGTGGTTCTCAACCTTCCTAATGCCATGACCCTTTTAATGCTCATATGTGGGCTAATCTGCATGTGGACAGACCCGCCTGGAGACGGATAGAGGAGCAGTGTCTCAGTTCCTAAGACCATCGGAAATATGTTTTCCGATGGTCTTAGGCAACTCCTGTGACCCCTGTGAAAGGGTCATTCAACCCCCAAAGGGGTCGTGACCCACAGGTTGAGAACCACTGCTCTAAGTATATTAATGGGTAGTTTTTGACAGATGTTGACTAAAAATGCAGGATACAGATTTTTTTCTTCCATGGTGCAGATTTTCCTGCCTGATTGTGCTCTCGCTCTCTCTTTCTCTCTCTGCCTCTCTCCCCCTCCCCTACCTTCCTCTTTCCAACTTTCCTTTTAGTTGGACCAAGCTGACTGAAAGGTTCTTCAAGAATACACCCTGGCCAGAAGCAGAGGCCATCGCCCCGCAAGTCGGCAATGGTAGGCTTGGCAGACTTGTGCAGGGGCTGCCTGGGGCCTTGCGCCTTTTTGTCCTGGAGGAGAATCTTGGGGAAGGGCTGAGATGGAAACAACCAGAGAGCACCAGCTGGGTGCTCTGGGACTTTTTAGGGGCTGTGGCAACTTTCTCAGGGAAGTTTTTTTCCCTGCCAGAAGTCTCCCTAGGTAAATTTTACCTGGTGCCCACTGGAGGGAGAAGTTTTCCATCCTTCCAGCTGTCACTAGTCTGCCTTGGTAGAGATACCCAAGGGCTCATTGCTAGCTGCTGCTGCTGCCAGTCATACTGAGCAACAAAGACCATCTTAGGAAGTGGCGTTTGTTACATGTGCTCAGAGTTTCTAAAAAATGGCTTCTACATACAAGTGGAATTTGTCGTGACCAGAGTAAAGATTGCTGTCTCAGAGACAGAGCAGGCTGTAGGAAAGGAAGGACATTTTTATGTCAAGATAACGGATGGGATCAGGGCTAGGTATGAATTGCTCCCCAAACACGGAAGAGCTAGTCTGGAATCTACAACTACTAGCACATGATTGATTATCTTAGCAATGAGCCAGAAATTCCTTTACCCATAACCAGTTAATCATCTGGAATTAAATGAGTGGAAGTTGCCTCTAGATTCCCTGCTACAAGGAAAGCCTCAGGCAGTTATGGATAAAATGGCTGCCTTGGGATCAGATAGAAAGGGCACTAAGAGCTCTTGGGACAGGGGAGTGGATGTACTTGCAGAGGGGCTCGGCCTCCTTTGGGTAGCCTAGGATAATGGCGGCTCCCTCTGACCCTTCCCCCAGCTCATCCCGTTTCTGCTCTGATGACTGCCCCTGAGGGGCCTTCAGCATGCTGAATCGCAGGCATTGCCCTGATTTTGGGCATTGGCACCATCCTGTGTGACTGTTGTGGAGCCACCTTGGACAAGCCTCCCCCCCCCCCCCCCATCTGAATTCAGCAGATGTTTCTGTCTCTCTCTGAGCTCCGACTCCTCCGCTTTAAGTGCAGGAGCTCAGTCTTCCTCTTAAGTTGTCTATAGCTGTGATGTAATCATGTCGAGTTTGGGGTAGGGGGAGGTCTGCTGAGTTTGGGACCAGGAGGAGGTGCTGTGTTCTTGGATGTGCTCCCAGAAGCAGGGCTTCACCTTGTGCGACTGGGACGAGAAACACACACACACACACACACACACACACACACACACACACACACCCTGCCCCTCCCAAGGCCCTGGGGAGCTCACTGGCCTCTGCTGTCTCTCACAGATGCTGTCTTCCTGATCCTGTATAAGGAGCTTTATTACAGACACATCTATGCCAAAGTCAGTGTGAGTATCTGCCACAGGCCACCAGCTTTTGACTTCCTTTTCTTCTGATAAATCTTACCACAAAACACTTTGGTTTCTGTGGCAACAGCCCTGGGTCCTCCTCCTTGGTTGGGGCTCATACTGTTGGCCTGCTTCAGCCTGAAGGGCTGGCTGACATTTTCTGAAATGCGAAAGTAATATTCTCCTTAACTATCCCGTCCAGAAGTGGTAATGGGCCTGGCAGCAGTAGCAGAGTTACTGAGCTTCACTGCGCCCTCCTGTGTGGCTGATTGCTACCGCCACCCTTTCAGCCAATTGCCCGCCTGCTCTACAGTCCCCCGGAGCTCCACTTCTGCCAGTCCCCTCCTTACTTCCCACCTCCATGGATTTGTTCCTTCTGGATTCCACCAGTGGTGCCCTCCTCCCTCCCTGGCAGGATGACCCCCCTTCTCACCCTGTATTGAGTGCTTAGTCATCAGTTTTTCTCTAGCAAGACCCCTTGTACGCCACCAGTTGGCAAAGAAATGTTGGATTTAATTGAATAATTAAGTTTGGATCCTCTTTCCAGGGCGGGCCTTCCTTGGAACAAAGGTTTGAATCCTACTACAATTACTGCAACCTCTTCAACTATATCCTCAGTGAGTTGGAGGGCTGGGGCTGTGGTGGGGAGAGGGGGGCCTGGGGTTCCAGCTCTCAGAAGGGGTTTTCTCATGTCCTGATTACCGTGTGAGGGCTGGGATTAACTTGTCATTAATTAACTTTGTTATGATGATGGATTTTATAACTGAGTCCCCAGCTAGCAAGCCCCTTTTCCCTGAATGTTCCCCAGTCTCGTGGAGTACAGGAGTTGGTGCCTGATCTCTGTCCATTTAATGACATGGCTGCTGTCTATTCTCTGCAGATGCTGATGGTCCTGCCCCCCTCGAATTGCCCAACCAGTGGCTGTGGGATATCATTGATGAATTCATTTACCAGGTGCCTTCCTGGGAGAGAACAGCCCAGCCCCTCAGCCCTGTGCTCTAGGTCTCCCCTGTCAGGAGGGGGGGGGCCTGAAATGATTGGTTGTTACTACTGGGCATAGCTTTGGGGGAGCCCACGGCAGGCGTCACCTCCACTTCATAGATGGGGGAAGAGGGGTTGTGTGGACAGCTTCCTTCCCTGGTGATGAGTGATTGACACTTTATACCTGGCACCTGTGTAACCATAGGACGACTCTGGGAGATTTCATGTTGTCCTGACTTTACAGCTCAGGAAACTGAGGACCCCTCAGGTTCCTTGGAGTCACACGTTAGAAATGGGTGAAGGAGCCAGGGTCCAGACTGCCAGGATCAGATCAGACCCTGTCTGAAGGAGGACGTGGAGGAGGGATCCGCCCTTTCCCTTCTGTCCTCCCCAGCTGTGCCTCTCCAGGGTTGGTAGTGGGCTCAAGCGAGCATGGGGCGAGCACTTCAAGGCTGTCTAGGCTGTGCCCCCCATGGGCAAACTGAGGCCCAGAGCAAGGACTTACCCAAAGTCTCTCAGATGAACTGGAGAGCTTGAGCCCAAACCCTGTGTATTCCCCTACCCCCCAGCTTCTGCAATCAGGTTAAGGTGGGTGGGGCCTATGTGGATGATCCCTGCCCTCTTAATGGTCCTCACAAGGAACATGACTCCTGAAGTTCTGGTGACATTAACCCTTAGGACTTAGACACTGGGTAGGGTCTTCGGGGCCCTCTTCTCCTACAACCCCCATATTATATTTTTTCTCTCTTTTTTAAGGAGAACAGGCCCAGAGAGATTAGGTGACCCCCTTAAAGTAAAGGATCAGAGCTAGGAGGCCCATCCTAGGGTTCCCAGGGGCTGATTCTTAGTGCAAGGTTCTCTCCACTGAACCCTGGTCTAGGAACCACCCAAGGGCCCTTGAAGGATAGACTCCCAGACTCCATGTACAGTCAGTCATCTCTCTGCTCCAGATGTAGATGTCGGGCAGCGATGCGTCTTCTCATTAGGCAGTTTAAAGTTATCAACTTCATGTAGAAGGATGAGAACACTGATCCAGAGGGCAGTTAGGCCACAGAGCCTGAGGGCAAGGTCTCAGAAGGGATTCTCAGACCTGATTCATGCAGGTTCTTTGCTTTTTGTCCCTTTCATTGGCTTGTATGTGCTCTTCCTTTTGCCAGATGTCACCCTGGTTACAAATTTAATTGGCTAATGCATCTCTGGGATTGTGAGAGGATCAGCCGAGTTTATCCTTAGAATGAGCTGGGGCTTGGCTTTATCCAGCAGCTTTCTCAGAGAGCCAAAGCTCCTTTATCATCCAGAACAGACAATGTGGAGGGTCTGGTGACAGGTTGGATGAATTGGTGTGGTGGCTTTTTGTATTCCATGAGCTTAAGAAACTAAACCAAGATGCCACCACGTTGGACACTTAAAAATACTCTATGATGTGGTGGCGGCTAGATGGCACAATGCATAGAGCACCGGCCCTGGAGTCAGGAGGACCTAAGTTCAAATCCAGCCTCAGACACTTGACACACTTACTAACCTTGTGACTTTGGGCAAGTCATTTAACCCCAATTGCCCCTCAAAAAGAAAAAAAAAATGCTCCATGATGGTGTGTCACTTAATTCCTGACTCCAAAATCCTTATTTTTTTAGTTGGTGAAAGAGCAGGCGTGATCCCGGGTTAGCTACCTGGGAAAGTAGTAGTAATCAGTCATGGTGGCAGCTAACAGAGAAGGCCCAGAAGGCTGTAGATGCTTTTGTAATTGCCCTCCAAAAGCACAGAAGTGCTTCCTGTTCTGGGGCAGTCACGCTCCTCACAGGATTCTAACCAGGGCCCCTTAAATGACTTGCCCCTTGGGCTCTTCCTCCTCTGTAGTTCCAGTCATTCAGCCAGTATCGATGCAAGACAGCCAAAAAGTCTGAAGAAGAGATCGACTTTCTTCGTTCCAACCCCAAAATCTGGAACGTCCACAGTGTCCTGAATGTGCTCCACTCCCTGGTAGACAAATCTAATATCAACCGACAACTAGAGGTCTACACGAGCGGAGGTGAGAGCGGCCAGGGGAGGCCAGGAATGCCTGTCCTTAGAGCCCTCAAGGCTCCTTACTCTCATAGCTGGGTCCTCTGGTGTGGATCTGGGAATGAAGGCTCCCTGGTCACCCATCCCCTGGGTGTGCAAGCCAGGCCTGATGCCAGGCTTCCTGCAGTGACCTGGGGGTTAAAATGATCTGCTCAGGGTGTCTCCTTCCCAGCCCAGGGATCCTTCCTGACCTGGAGGGGATGTTCTGGCTCAGGCAGTGCAGGCATAGCACCCTTCCTGTATTTTAGGATCTTTTGGGTCTTCTTGGCCCGGCTCTGGAACAGTTCAGGGCTCTTCACCCCCTAGCCTCGTGTCTGCTGCTAGCCTAGTGGCATCTAGCTCACTTGGGGCAAGCCACAGAATGCTCCAGAGAGCCCCAAGTTAACACCGTCCCCGCAGTACATTGACTTTGCCAAACGTTTCCCAGTTACATTTTAATCCGGTTCTGTGCCGCCCATCAGTGGCTAGGGCCTGTTTGACCCAGTGCCCCCTGCTGGTAGGCAGGTGCTAAATGAACACATTATCCCTCCCCTGGCCAGGTGACCCTGAGAGTGTGGCTGGCGAGTACGGCCGGCATTCCCTCTACAAGATGCTCGGCTACTTCAGTCTGGTGGGGCTGCTCCGGTTGCACTCCCTCCTGGGGGATTACTACCAGGCCATCAAGGTGCTGGAGAACATTGAGCTCAACAAGAAGGTGAGGGGGAGGGGGGGCAGACTTGGATAGGCCACTTCCTCTTTGGCCTCCTGGGGCCTTG
>JAQQSW010021001.1:0-10746 GCA_028646575.1 Pseudocheirus occidentalis | reverse complement strand
GACCTTACAGTGGGATCAATGTTCTGGGCTGGGGGGTAGGGACAAAAAGGGGAGAAAATTAGTAACTTAAAACCTCGTGGAAATGAATGATGTAACCAAGAAAATAAATTAAAATTAAAAAAAATTTAAAAAAATATCTTACTCTCTGCAGCAGAGTTTGAGTGCTTGGAAATTCAACTCAAGACAGGAACTTAGGTTCCAGTACCTTATCTTGTCAAGTGATCTTCTGAACTTTCCTAAGATAATTCAAATGGAAGTGGTTGAATTTTCTGACATGATGCTGGTAGCCTGTGGAAATTTCATAGGCATACAATAATAAGGTCTGTGCAACAGCTTTCAATTTGCTAGGCAGCTTAATACATACCTTGTCTCTCTCTCACACATTCTTTTGGAGCCTTCCAAAAGATGAACTAGCTCTGGTAATGAATGCACCAACTTCCTCATCTATGCATACATCCCAAGATAAGTAAACTTATCCATGCCATTAATAATTTCTTCATTTGCTGTAACCATTGGTTCCATCCTTGGTGTTACTTGTTAGGTCAAAATTATCCCAAACATCAGAGTATACATCAATACTCTGTTGTATCTCAGTCTTAGGGGGTTTATTCACTGTACAATCATCTGCAAACAAAAAAATCACAAACCAACTATCCCTTCATTTTAGTCTTGGCTTGCAGCCCTTTCAAGTTACACAATTCACTGTCCTTGTAGTGGTTGACTTTGATGACACTTTTATTTATCCTACTTGAATATGTCTAATAATATATTTGAAAACATAATTCATGGGAGCAAGCATACAGCCCTGTTTCATTCCATTGCTGACTGTGAAAGCATGAGAGACCATCATTCATTATCCAGAATCTGTGCAAGAATGCCATCATGAAACTCTATGTGTATATGTACGTGTGTACATATATACACATACACACATATGTATATATACATATATACATAGACATATGTATATATACATACATAAATATACACACACTCATACACATATACACATATATAGCTATATATGTATAATTATACATATATATGTACATATGTGCATATATATCTAATTTATGTGAATTCACATAACTATCTATTTATAAATAAGCATATTTAGTTAAGTTCACATGCACACACAATATTATATCTTCATTCTCAAGAACCCCTTCGGAAAAGATGGTTAAGTCAGAAAAGTTCTTCAGTCATACTGCCTACTATAATGACAAGTGCTTTCAGTCAGACCAGAATGTTCCTAAAACTTTCCTATCATTATGAGTGGCTCCCAGAATGAACACAGCACTGTTATTTGGCATGTAATAGCAAGAGGACAGAAAATCATCAGCCTTTTGCAGAATGCCTTTTTGTGGAAAAAAATTCTACCTAGCAATCTAGCATTTACTTAACCTATTTTGTCCTTAAAACAACTCTTTGAAAGTACCCATGATGAAAAATTCTATCACTTCCACAAAGAGAACTGATGAAACCTCAACATAGATTAAATCAGTGTTTTGCTTCTTTTATATTTCTAGCATTATTTTTTGTTTTCTTTTGCTACATTGGTATTATGGAAATATGTTTTGCAAGATTTATATAACTGATATTAAATTTCTAGCTATCTTTATGAGGTTCCATTAGGTTGTGGCAGGTTGTGTCTATAAAGAATTACAAAGCCTCATGCCAACTCCAAGCAAATTGGAAAGATTTACTGTAGTTCTGAGATTTCATGTTCTGGTGGGTGGCTAAGTCCCTCTGAGGAAATAAGACCCTCAGTAAGGCAAGACACAATTTTGTAGAGAATATAATGCTAATTACATAACCAAGATTTACATACAATTATGGAAACATGACTGATAGAAGGGGTTTGTTGAGGGATTAGGTTATGGAGGAGGGCTCGAATCTATGGTTAGGTGGTTAAATGTTCTGGTCATTCTGCCCTCCAACTTGCTGGACTAAATGGATTATGTGATTGTGTTTTCACACTTTTTCTCATGGGAAAGGGATTGTTTGGGAGGTGCTGAGTTTCTATCACATGCACATGTCTGCTGTTGATGTGGGAACTAAGAGTTCATGGGGACGTTTGTTCTAGTGAGTACTGGGGCATAAGTTAGGACATTGATGGGGGGCAGGGAGGCTCGGTAGATACAGTGGGCCTGTAGTGAAGTTTTGATATTGGAGCTGAGGGAAGTTTTATTAGGACTCTATTAATCACAAAACTAGAAGTAGGAAAAGAGATAATTTGAAACTCAACTTTAAAAAAAGATTGTTAACCTTTTTCATGTAATTGAAATTTATTAAAGAATATATATGTACACATACATGTATATATCACTTAATTACACAATATGTTTTTTAATCTATAAAATGGGAATGTCCTTCCCTCCAATTTCCTATTCTATGCATCAGAGTTTGAATACTTGGAAATTCAACTCAAGAAAGGAATTTAGGGTCCAACAGAGTTGTTGTGAAGCTCAAGTAAAATAATATATCTGAAGAACTATGCAAGCCTTAAAGAGCTACATAAAAGTTAGTGATGATGATGCTGACAATGGTGATGACAGTCACTTTACCTCTCTGGACCTAGATTCTACATATTTAAAATGAGGAAATTAAACATGACAGTTTCTATGATTTTTTCAGGATCTAAATCTATAATCCTATAATGACCATCTACATAATTTTGTCCTGTACACACTGAATTATTAAAAACAAATACACTTAATATAACATTTTCTTCATAAAAATAACCCAATTGAGGAATTATTATTATTATTATTATTACCATTTAAAGATATGAAAACTGAGACACACGGAGGATAGATGAATTGACCTAGAGTTACACAGCTAGGAATTTCCTGAGGTAAACTTTGAATATAAGTCTTCACAACTGTAAGTTCTGAGTACTTTCCATTGTGTAATTTACCCACACATGCATATGTACATACACAACACACATATATTTACTTACATAAATGTGTATATATGTATGTGGATGTGTACAGAGAAAGAAGGAGAGAGAGAGAGAGAGAGAGAGACAGAGAGAGAGAGAGAGAGAGAGAGAGAGAGAGAGAGAGAGAAAGAGAAAGAGAGAGAGAGACAGGGAAGCATACAATTTTCTCCCACCCCTAACAATTCTTTATTAAATTTAGAGTGTGCTAAATAGAATCATATAGGGTAGCTGGGTGGCCCCATGTATTGAGTATTGAGCTTGGAACCAGGATGAGTCCTTTTCATGAGTGCAGATCTGTCCTCAGACACATAACAGCTAGCCGTGTGACCCTGGGAAATTCACTTAACACTGTATTGCATCAATTTCCTTCTTGTGAAATGAGCTGTAAAAGGAAATGGGAAGCCATTGCAATATCTTTGTATAAAAAAAAACCAAATGGGATCATGAAGATATAATACTAGATATTCTAGTATTCAGAGGGTTATAAAATGTATATAATACATTCTCTCCAGGTTTCTAAAAACTTTAGAGAAGTGACTCATTCTATGACAAGGCCCAATGTTCTCTCCATTAGAGAACCCATGAACTCTTATTGCTGATGCAACAGGAAAGGGAAGAGCTATTGACAATATATGAGGAGAGGCCCAGGCTGGAGAGAAGAGAACAGAGAATGGAGCTCTTGTGGTGGAGAAATGAAAAACTTCTGGTATTCCAGTACTCTATGTTTGTCTGTTCTATCTGTGTTGATATTTGTTTGTGATACTTTCTATAGAAGCCATGGGACTTTACTGGAAGGCTAAAAGAGGATTTTCTGCTTGTCTGTTTATAGAAGTCCTGGAGGAGAGTTCTGGATGCTCTGGGACTTTACTGATGATTTGTATTGACCTCTTGGACATTATTTGTGAGTGTTTGTTGATTTCTATGCTGATGATTTGTATTGAGTTCTCAGAACTTGTTGGAGGGTCTGTGTTGATTTCACAGGCAGATAGTGAATGGATGATGTTGCCGGCAATGTCCATGAATGTTGTTTTGGCTCTGTTAAGCTTTCTTCCCAGAAACAGGAACTGTGAGGAACCTGAAGCGGACTGGACACTGTGAGCTTCAATATGGAATGGGAATTGGATAAGGAGATAGAGGAGGAACTGTAACAGTAAGGAGATTTAAAGTTCCTTTTTATTGCTAAACTAAGAGGTACTTAGCACCTAATTTAGATTAAGCCTCTGTCAAAGAAACACAGAATATGAACTCCTGTCTCCTGTTGTTAATGGAACAGGAAGGGACAATAATGTCTGTAAGGAAAAACCCAGAGGAGGAGAGTCAGAATTTCTTGGGATAAGCATCTGGAAGCAGAAACTGCTACCACTGGAGAAAGAGAGAATTTCTCTCGGCAGCTCCTGGAAGCTGGGGTGGTACTGCTGGACTGATAACTGAGAATAAAAATGTGAATTGGTAACTGAGACAGATCTTCTTAGAGAAAACTCTGAGTAGGCAGAAGCTGCTGACACCATTGAGGCTGAAGAGGAAAGCTGCTCCACTTCCTTTCCCTCCCCCCCTTCCCTGATGAAGAGAATGCTTTTGATTTCGAAAACCTGGATGGAGTGATGTTGGTTCTGGGAACCAGCTAAAAGTTCCACTGAGTCTGAGGGTCAGCTGGTGCTACTAAGGATTTCTTAGAGCCAGTCAGAGCTGAGGGCCATCCAGGGATGCTGAGGCTGTTGAGACTCTCCAAGGGCCAGCCGGTGGTGCCAAGGGATTGAGGAAGCATGACTGTGATGCTGGTACTTTGCATGAAACTGTTGGTGGCTTTGTTAAACCTTGTCTTCTCGGGAACAGAGACTGTGAAGGATTTGAGATAGACTGGACACAAGGAGTTCCAGTGTCAAGCAGGAACTTCACAGACTTCTGGATAAGTATCTGGGAGCTGTCTGCCTTTGAACCCAGGTGATAGTTTGGTGAATCTAGGTAGGATCTGGGACCATGGAGGCGATCCAGGGAATCTTAGAAACCACATCTAGTCAAGCTGAAAGAAGGCTTCACTTGGATACTGAGAAATTTCAAATTTTCTAGTGACCTAGGGTTGGAGGGTCTGTGTATTTTCTGATTATTGAATAATGAATGATGAAGGATGATTGAATTATCAAGTTGATTGAATGATTGATTGACTAAATGATTATACTTAATGACTGATGACTGAATAAGTGACTGGATGAGTTAACTTAGTGTGCCCAATGAGTGGAAAGTTTTGTTTATTGTACTTTGTGTTCCTTGAGGAGGCAAACCTCTTTAAGGATGATTACATGATTGAGTTACTAAATGATTGTTCTTTGTTGAAAACTTTGAGACCACTGTGGTGGAAACTGTGGCAGTTTTCTGTTTTAAGTTGTAACATTGTGAATGTTGTACCTTGATTTTCTGTGAACGTTTTGATCTGAGTTGTTAGAGAATAAATAAAATGCTCACTATACTGTGTAATTAGTGCACAGTGGAATTCTTCTGGGAAGCTGCTCATGCTTGGCTTCATGGCAGATGAGAGCTGTCTGCCTTTGAATCCAGGTGACAGCTGGATATATTCAGGCAGGAACTGGGACCATGGAAGAAGAACCATGGAATCTGAGAACCGACCTTTTGTCAAGATGAAAAGATGTCTCTTTGAGTATTTAATGAAAACTAAGAACATGATTTGCTGTGGCCTATGGGTAGGAGGACTTTTTACTCTGTATCCTGTATCTCTTCAGGATGGGTGAATTAAGGATAATTAGCAAGTAATCTCCAATTAAGAAGAAAAAACACTTTTTAATGGAGACATTAAGACAATGTGACCTAGGGATGGAGACCTTTGACCTTTGTACTTTGTATCCATTAAGGAGGCAAGCCTCCTTTAGGATAATTGAATTAAGGACTTACTAAATAATTGAGTTAGTAAATGACTGTACTTTATTTGAAACTGTGTGGCCACTTTGGTGAAAATTATTTGGCCATTTTAGAAATAAATTGCTATGTCGTAACATTGGGAAATCTGTACTTTGATTTCTATGAATGTTTTGCCTTAATTTACGGTTGAATAAATAGAGAATTCACTATACTATGTAATCAGAACCTTGAAGCTGCTAGTGAGAGGTATGGACGGACCAAACAAGTAAGTCTCACTAGCATTGTCTGAGAGTTTTCAGAAACATTTCTTTTATTCTTTTCTAGTAATTACAGCTTCACTAGTTTTATTATTATTATTATTGTTGTTAATGTTATGATGTAAAAGGTCAGTGAGCCTTTAGCTAATTATTCTTTTTCCCAAACCAAATTCAATTGTTTATTCTCTCTACTAGGAAATAAAATAATACATTTCTTTCTCAAAAATATGCCACCAATTTGAATATTCATTCAGAGCATTATTTTAAAATACAGGAATTTTGGACTCATTAAATTTTAATAAATATGACTTGTATTTGTTTGAAGTTGATCCTTATATTTTTCCCCCTACAAATTTTTTAAGGTGATAATAATGAATTCAAATAAACATGTATTAACTATCTACCTCATGCAGAGCAATGAACACCTTGGGGAATAAGGAGAACATATCTCACCAACGTATCATAATTTACTTCCCATTGATATTATCTTTTTTTGATCCCCATCAGTCACTGGCAGCTAGCAAAGGGGCTTCAACTGAGAAAATGAAGAGAAAAAAAGAGTCCTCTCAAGAAAAATATGGATACCTTATATGTACAGAACATGTAAGGCCAGATTAGCTATCAACTGTGAACAAGTATTTCTTTAGCACGTACTTCAATCCAGGAGTTAGGCTAGTTACTGATTCTGCCAAAGAATGAATGAACTCCCTTCTCTCATCTAGCTTTCATTCAAATTGGTCTTGAAATAAATCAATCTAAAGATTCAACAAGAACATCTTTGGAACAGAGCTAAGATGGTGGCATAGAAGCAGGAGGACTCCACAAACTCTCCCCATAACCACCTCAAATACCTATAAAATATGACTCTAAAAAATTTTAGAGCTCCAGAATGCAAAAAATGCCAGAGATACAAAGCTCCCTCTGAAAGCAGCTTGACAAGTGTATGGGAAGGACTCACTGCAGTACTCTGGGAGTCGAGCCCACCATGGCCTGAAACCAGTTAGACCCAGGGTGGCCAGGACAAGCAGTGGCTGGAGCACTCAGGATAGCAGATCCCTGGCAGCTTTGGCAGTTTCCAAAATTATCAGCCAAGGACAAAGTTGAACTTGGTCAGTGGAACTTAGCTAAATTTGGGGGAAAAGTATGAGTCTGGGCATCTGCCCCAGGGCAAGAAAGCAGCAGAAGAGCTGGCCCAGCAGCTACCTGTACATGATGGCTTCAGAGCTCCCAGCCTACAGATTGTAGGAGAGCAGGGGGCAAGTGACCATTAAGATGCTAAGTGCTCTTGGTTAACCTGCCCGGATCAGGATCATGGTCCTGGGTGGTGGTAATGAGGTGTGAGACAAGTGAGCCAAAGCTGGAGGGGGCTACATAGACAGTGGCCTCCTGCTACCTCTAGCAGCTGTGAAAACTCCAGGGATTTGGGATAGATCTCTCCCCTCTGAAAGCCGACTTCTACAGAGCCCAAAAGTCAAGTAATTGACTGGCAACATGAGCAGGCAAAGGAAGGGAAGAAATCCAACTTCAGATTCCTTTTTGGGGGACAAAAAGTATCAAAGCATGGAATGGGAAGAAGATAACACAGTCAGAACTCCTTTACCAAAAGCTTCCAATAAAATGGAAACTGATTACAAGCCATAGAAGAGGTTTGCAAGGATTTTGAAAACCGAAAAAGAGAAACGGAGGAAAAATTAGGAAGAGAAATGAGAACGATGCAAGAAAATCATGAAAAGAGAGTCAACAACCTTGCTAAAGAAAATTAACACCTTAAAAATAGATTACCTCAAACGGCAAAGGAGGCCCAAAAAGTCAAGGAGGAGAAGAATTCCTTAAAAAGCAAAATTTTCCAGATGGAAAAACAATCTCTAAATCTCACTGAAGACAATAATTCATTCAGAATTACAGTGTATAAAATGGAAGCAAATGACTTTATGAGAAATCAAGATACTATTAAACAGATCTAAACAAATTAAAAAATGGAAGGCCATGTGAAATATCGCACTGGAAAAACCACTAACCTGGAAAATAGATAAAGGAGAGATCATTTAAAAATTGTTGGACTATCTGAAAGCTATGATAAAAAAAAGAACCAAGAAAACATCCTTCAAGAACTTCTCAAGGAAAATTGCCCTGCTATTTTGGAACCACAGGGCAAAATAGAACTTGAAAGAATTCACCAATCACCTCTTGAAAAGGATCCCCGAAAGAAAACTCCTAGGAATGTTAGAGCCAGGTTCCAGAATTCCCAGATCAAGGAGAAAATGTTACAGGTTGCCAAGAAGAAAGAATTTGAATACTGTGGAAACACAATCAGGATAACACAGGATCTAGCAGTTTCTACATTAAGGGACTGAAAGGGTCTGGAATATGAAATTCCAGAGATCAAGGGAGCTAGGATTAAAACCAAGAATTACCTACCCAGCAAAATTAAGAATAATATTCTAGGGGAATACATGGTCACTCAATGAGGTGGAGTACCTTCAAGCACTCTTGATGAAAAAAACCAGAACTGAACAGAAAATTTGACATTCAAATTCAAGAAACATGGGAAGGTAAACATGGAAAAGAATTCACAAGGAACTTATCAAAGTTGAAGTATTTACATGCCTATATGGAAAAATGATCATTGCAACTTACAAAACAATTCTCAGTATGAGGATAGGTGAAGCGAAATATAAAAGTGTGTGCGTATATATGTACACACATGCATACACACACATATGTGTGTTTGTATCTATATACACACATATATACACACATATACACATATATGTATACATACACACATGTCTGTATGGGAGGGTATATATTCATAGGAATACATATGTGAATGTCTGTATATATGTATACATAGACAGAGGGTACCTGGTCAATTGAATAGGATGGGATATTTTAAAGCAGTGGTTCTCAACCTTAATGCCGCAACCATTTAATACATTTCCTCATATTGTGGTGACCCCAAACCATTAAATTATTTTCATTGCTACTTCGCAACTATAATTTTGCTACTGTTATGAATCATAATGTAAATATCTCATAAGAAGGATGTATTTTCATTGTTACAAATTGAACATAACCCAGAGGTGCGGACCACTGCTTTAAAAGGTGGAATTCAGAGGTGGGAGAGGAATATAATACGAGGAGACAGGGAAAGAAAGAATGGGGTTAATCATCTCATATAGAAGGGGCATGGGATAACTGTTTTAATGGAGGGGAAGAACAGGAAGGCAAAAGGGAATGGGCCAACTTTACTCTCATTGAATTTGGTATAGGGAAGTAATCACATGCACTCTAGACTGGGTATCTTGCCCTGCAGGAGGGTAGGGGGGAAGTAGATGAGGGGGGAGGGATGATGTAATGGAGGGCAGGTTGTGTGTGGAGGGTTGTTAGAAGCACACATTTCTGTAAAGGGACAGGGAAAAAGTAAAGAATATAACAAATGGGGGTGGGATAGGAAGGAGGAAAATATAATCAATCTTTCACAATATGTCCATTTTGGAGATGTTCTGTATAACTGCACATGTAGGGCCTATATTGGATTGCTTGTCTTTCCAGTGGGGGTGGGTGACAATGGAGGAAGGAAAGAATCTATAACTTGAAGTTATAAAATCAAATGCTTAAATCTATATCTATATGCAGATCTATATTCATATCTAGATCTAGATATATGTAACTCTAGAATTATGGGCCAGACAATAATCTTCATGCATTGAAGCAGGGTTAAGATTATATTTTTTAAAAGGCAGATGAAGAAGCAAAGTGGATAAACAACTGGTAATGGAATAAGGGTGATTTAAGTTCAATTTCATTTTCAATTACAGTTGAATTTGACCCCAGAAAAGTTAGTTAACATCTATCTAACTTAATTTCCTTAATTGTAAACTGATGAGTTCCCAGTTTTTTTAAATTTTTTTAAATTTTTATTTTTTAAAATTTAGCTTTTATTTGTTTTCTTGTTTACATTATTCATTTTCATTACATTTTTGAATTACACATTTTCTCCCTGTCTTGCTCCTGCCAACCCTAAAACAGCAGTCCCACTGTAAAGCCCCTCCCCTACTCTGCTCTCTTATTTTCTGGTAGGACAGGGAGGGTCTCCCTATCCCAGCCCCTGTATATCTTAATTCCTCGTTGCAGGTATTGCAGAACTTTAAATTCTAGATTCTTTCTATTCCTCCCTTGTCGCCCACCCCCACTGAAAGGACACTCATTTCAATACAGGCTATGGATGTGTGATTATAAAAGACGTCTTCATAGTAGACATAGTGTGACAGTGATCCTCTGTCTCTCCTTCCTATCAACCCCTTTGTTCTGTTCTCTACCCTGTCCCTGTCCGTTTACTGAAGTGTGTGCTTCCAGCATCCCTCCCCCAGACCCTGCCTCCCCTCCATCATCCCCCCTCTCATCCCCATGCCCGCTTCTCTCCTGTGTGACATGATGCCCAGTTTAGAGTTTATGCCATTTCTTCCCTAAGCCAAATTCAATGAGAGTAATTGAAAGTAAAATTGTAATAGTTATCCCTTGCCTCTTCTCTATGGGATGATTAATCCCATTTTGTCTCTCCCTGTCTCCTCTCATTCTAGTCCTCTCCCACCTCAGAATTTCGCCTATTAAAGTATCATCCCTTCACATTTAATTCATCCCTTACCCTCTATATACACATATACACAC
>JAQQSW010021000.1:0-10746 GCA_028646575.1 Pseudocheirus occidentalis | reverse complement strand
TGATTCTCTGGATTCCCTTCCCTGGTCCCAGCTCCCTCCTGAATCTGCCAGACAATCACCTAGATTCAGGAGCTGACAGCTTACAGGTTCTCGTCCAGTCCTCAGGGATGAACAGCTCCCAGGTCCTTGTCCAGTCCTCAAGGCAATCCCTGGCACACACTGAAGTTCACAAGGTTCAGCACACCTCAGACCCTTCAGGACTTCTCTTGCCCAGAACTCAAGGATCAGCTAGGCCACCAACAAAAAATGTCCCATCCTGTTCATATCTTCAGTCAGCTTCACTGAGGAACCAAATCCAAAATCTGTCTGTCTCTCCAAAATTCTCCTGCTTATAAACACTGGCCTTCTCCCAAGTCAACAGGGGAGTGTCTCAGCCAATAGCCTTCTTCCAAGTCAAGATGCATCTCCCTACCACAGTACCTATTTATTTCCCTCTTTCCTATTCCACCCCCATTTGTTCTATTATCTACTTTTTCCTGTCCATTTACAAAAGTGTGTGCTTCTAACAACCCTCCCCCTGCAACCTTGCCTCCCCTCCATCCTTCCTCCTCTCATCCTATTCCCCTCTACTCTCCTGTAGGCCAAGATATCCAATTTAGAGTGTATGTCATTCATTCTGTAAGCCAACTTCAATGAGAGTAAGGTTGACACATTCCTGCTATATCCTGGGTTATCCTGCTTGTGTTTCCACAGTATTCAAATTGTTTCTTCTTGGCAGCTTGTAATATTTTCTCCTTGATTTGGGAATTCCAGAACCTGGCTATAACATTCCTAGGAGTTTTCTTTTAGTAATCTTTTTCAAGTTGTGATTGGTGAATTCTTTCAAGTACTATTTTGCCCTCTGGTTCTAAAATATCAGGACAATTTTCCTTGAGAATTTCTTGAAGGATGCTTTCTAGGTTATTTTTTTTTTATCATGGATTTCAGGTAGTCCAATAATTTTTAAATTCTCTCTTCTGGATGCATTTTCGAGGTCAGTGGTTTTTTTTCAAGGATACATTTCACATTGCTTTCTATTTCTTCATTTGTTTGGATCTGTTTAACAGTATCTTGATTTCTCATAGTAATTTGCTTTCATTTGCTCCACTCTAATTCTGAAGTGATCATTCTCTTCAGAAAGCTTTTGAGATTGCTTTTCCATCTGGAAAATTCAACTTTATGTCATTCTTCTCCTCATTGGTTTTTTTGGACCTCCTTTGCCATTTGAGTTAATCTATTTTTTAAGGTGTTATTTTCTTCAGTCAGGTTGTTGACTCTCTTTTCATTATTTTCTTCCATCATTCTCATTTCTTTTCCCAATTTTTCCTCCACTTCTCTTATTTGGTTTTCAAAATCCTTCTTAAGATCTTCTGTGGCTTGTAACCAGTTTACATTATTGTTGGAAATTTTTGGTGCAGGAGTTCTGACTGTTTTGTCTTCCTCCCATTCCATGCTTTGATCCTTTTTGTCCCCAAAAAGGAATCTAAAGTTGCATTGCCTGCTTTGCTTTGCTTCCTTTGCCTACTCATGGTGCCAGTCAATCACTTGTCTTTTGGGCTCAGAAGAACTCTGCTTTCAGAGGGGAGAGTTCTATCCCAAATTGCTGGGGTTTTCACAGTTTCTGGAGCTATTAGGAAGTCACTCTTTCTGCAGCCCCCACAAGCTCACTGAAAACACCTCAGGATCATCACACAAGACTGCGACACCATCCAGGCAGCTCAAGGCAAGACCACTTAGCCTCCAAATGATGACTTGACCCCCCCCTTCAGTCTGCAGTCTGGGAGCTTCCAAAGAAGCCACGTGGAGGTGGCTGCAGGTCCACCACCTCAGACACTCGTAGCTCTCAGGTAGGTGGCCAGACCCTCTCCCCTGAATTTATCTGAGTTCCACTGACCTTTCACTTAGTCCTTGTTTCTTATGGGTTTGTAATTCTGGAAAATGCCACAGCTGCTGGTGATTCACACTCCAGCCGTGGCTTATTCTGGTGGTCCTAGAGCTCCAGCCACAGGTTCATGTGGTGCTGGTCTGTACTCCGAGCACGCTGCAATGAATGCCTTCCCATCTGCCTGCCAGGCTGCCTTAAGCAGGAGATGTGTTACTCTGTCATTTTGTAAGTTCTGGAGCTTTAAAAAATTTTTAGAGTCATTTTATAGATATTTGAGGTGGTTATGGGGAGAGCTGCTGAGTTTTGCTGCTCCCACACTGCCATCTTAACTCCTCCTGGGCTCTGGATTTTTCATCAGATAACTCTGTAAGTCCTTTATTTCATTAAATGACCATCTCTTTGCCTGAAAGATAATGCTCAGTTTTTCCAAGTAGTTGATCCTTGGTTGCAGTCCTAGTTCTTTTGCCTTACAAAATGTCAAATTCCAATCACCCTAATCTTTTAATGTAGAAGCTGCTGGATCCTGTGTAATCCTGAATATATTTCCATGATGTTTGAATTGTTTCTTTTTGGCTGTATGTAGTATTTTCTCCTTGATGTTGTAGCTCTGGAATTGGGTACTATAATTGTTGGAATTTTCAATCTGGGATCTTTTTTGGGATGAGTCCAGTGAATTCTTTCAATAACTATTTTACTCTGTGATTCTAGGACCTCAGGAGACTTTTATTCGAGAGTCTCTTAGAGGATATTGTCCAGGCTGTTTTATTCATCATGGCTTTCAGATAGACAATAATGCTTAGGTTATCTCTCCTGGATCTGTTCTCCAGGTCAGTTGTTTCTCGAGTGAAATAATCTACATTTTCTTCTAATTTTTCAAACTTTATATTTTGTTTGACTGACTCTTGATGCATCATAGAGTCCTTAACTTCAATTTGACTGATTCTAATTTTTGCTGAAATATTTTCCCCAGTTTTTGAAGTTCCTTTTCCAGATCTTTAGTTTTCATTTTTAGTGAGGTATTTTCTCCAGTTAAATTTTGAATCTCCCATCCCAGTTCACCAATTTTACTTTTTAAGGATTTGTTTTCTTCAGTGAGATAGTTTTCTAATTTGCTCACTGTAGATTGAAATTTATCTTCTACATCTCTAATTTGGCTTTTAAAATCTTTGTTGAGCTCCTCCAAGAATGCTTTTTGGGCTTGAGATCAATTCACATTTCCTTCTGTAGTCTCCAGTGTGAGTTTAGAGCCCATGTTGTCCTCTGAATTTGGTTGTTCTTGCTTATTATATAAGGATCATATCAATATAGATTTCACAGATTCCTTCTTGCCCATCATAATTGCCTATGTCCTGATTTTTTTGAGTGGATCTCTGCTTCTGGGGTACAGATGTATCACACTTCTCAGACTGGGGGATAGGGGTTTGGTTTTTAACTTTGTGTGCTATAGCATCTAAGTATCCAGACTGAGTCTAAGGCCAGGAATCTCAGTGTTTCCCCTGAGTTACCTTGATGCTTATAGAGTAATTGAGGGGGAAGGGTTGTCTAGCCACTTTAGGTTTCCTCCTCTGTGTCCCTGGGCTACAGCTCAGGCATTCTTAGAAGCTGGTGGCCTGCATTACTAGTGTCTGCAGAATCCCCTCGTGGTGCTGAGGGACAGCTGGGCTTGTGTGCTTAGGGCTTGCTGGCTCCAGCCTTCCCCCCTTCCCCCGGGCTTCTGCAGCTTCTGCTGGTCAGTTGAAGTGGGGCTTGTTGTGATGTCTCCCATCCTTCACTTCAGACTCTATACTGCCTCAGTTATACTCTTTCTCAGTGATTCTTAAGCCTGAGGCTATTTCCACTATTTTAGGATTTCACTCTGGGTGGGACATTTATCTCTGGGTTTTCTGGGTCAGGGAGGGGGAATTGGAGCAGCTAGGGTTTATTCAGCCATTTTGGCTCCTGGAAGATCAGGCATGTGATTTTTCAACATTCAGGCTGTGGGCTGGTAGCCCCAGGAGAAGCTGATGTTGCTGCTTCAATGCTTTGTGCTCTCTCTTACCCAACTCTAACTGATCCTCTGTCCTGTGGTATGATGGTTGCAAATCACCCTTGGGATGGGTGAGTCCACTGGCTGGGACTCCTTCTCACTCAGCTGTAGTCTGCTCTCAGATCTGTGCTGGTGCCACCCCCACTTGCTCTGTGGACCTCCTGCCCAGACTTACCTGGGCACTTTCCTGGGCTGGGAATCTGCCATGTTCTGTCTCCCAATGGGTTCTTTTACTCTAAAATCCATCCACATTCACTTTTTAAAGTATATTCATAGAGGAGCTTAGAAAAGTTATTGCTTCTGTTCTGCCATCTTGGCTCCACCTCCTATTTTTCATTCTTTTGATCTTGTTTGATTGTTTCTTGATGTCTTATAAAGTCATTAGCTTTCATTTACCCAATTCTAACTTTTAAGTAATCATTTTATTCGGTGAGCTTTGTACTTTCTTTTCCATTTGACCAATTCTGGTTTCTAAGGAATTCTTCTCGTTAGTGAATTTACCACTGGCTAATTCTGCTGATCTCAAGATACTCTTCTCTTCAATGCATTTTTGTGCCTATTTTACCATTTGATCTATTCTGCTTTTTATAGTGTTATTTTCCTTAATACATTTTTGTTCCTCTTTCACTAGGTGGTTGACTCTTTTTTCATGATTTTCATGCATCACTCTCATTTCTCTTCCCAATTTTTCCTCTGCCTCTCTTACCTGATTTTTAAAATCATTTTTGAGCTCTTTCACAAGCTCAGACCAATTTATATTTTCCTTTGAGGCTTTAGATGCAGGAATTTTAACTTTGTTTCTTCTTCTGAGTGTGTTTTGAACTTCCCTGTCACCATAGCCTTTTTTCTATGATTAGAATTTTATTTCTGTTTTTTTCTTCTTATTTTCCAACCTATTTCTTTACTTTTAACTCTATGCTAAAGTGAGGCTTTACTTTCCAAGTTCAAGTGGCACTATGAGAGTTCTAAGTTGCTCTGTGCAGCAATTTTCAGAGGTAATTCTGGAGACTTATAAGTTTTTGGCTCTTCCAAGTTGGTATATCTAGGGAGAGCTATGTTTACTTCTTTCCTATACTGTGTAATGGTTTTTGAGCAGCCACAAGCACTATTTTTTATTTTGGCTTTTTTTCATACTCTTTTCAATCCTCAAACTATGATCAGGGGTCCCTGCTCCCATGTAGCTATAAGTTCTGATATGCTAGTTCTTCTCCTTCCACTAAGTCCACTTGGGACTAAGATCCAAGACTTTGACCTAGATCCAAATATATGCAATGTGAAAGAGTCATGCTCCAGGTGTCATCAATGGCAACGCTGTAAATTGTCTGACCCATTTTCTCTTTATCTTACAATCTGTGGTCTGAGAGGTTTGGAAACTACCACTGTTGCCTCTTATTCAGTTGCCCTGACACCTGCTCATGGTTTGCTTGGACCTGATCTGTGCTGGAAAGACCTGTGTCCTGCACTGACTGTGCTCCTTCCTTACCCTAATGCAATAGACCTTTCCTGATGATCTTCTACCTTGTCTTAGGCTGGAAAATGATTTCACCCTGTCTTTTTATGGGTCCTGCTGCACTAGAATTTACTTAGATTCATTATTTAAAATTATTTTGAGAGGTTTGGTGGAGAACTCAAATGAGTCCCTGCCTTTACTCCACCATCTTGGTTCCACTTCCTAACAGTATGATCTTCATGACTCTAATTCCATATTCTTTCTATTTCTTTATCATACATAAGATAAAGGTTTAAGAGTGAAAGATATATGCATGTATTGTATTTCAAGGCCCCTTTCCATTTAATCACCTTTATTTCTTAGCCCTTATTTTCCCTTTCCACTTTATTGGAGTCAATATATGTTCCAGCTGATTAACATTCTTGTTTGTGTTCTTTGAAAGTTACTTTAATCAAATCTGGAATCTGATTATAGCTAAACTTTTCTCTATAGGATGTTTGGCCCTGCCAAGAGTGGAAACTGTTACTTCTTATTCTGCAAATTTGCCAAAGCTTTAAAGTCCTAGATCATTACCCAGCTGAGAAGGTTATTCTCTGTGGGCCTATCCATTTGTATGTTTCAGAGATCACTAGGGTACTGGAAGTTTATTTGAATTAATTCACTTTAACTTCTATCACATCAAGTAGGCAACAGGGATTTAACTGGCATGATGAACTTAGAGAACTTGCTGTGTACTAGCACAATAGGAGTATTTTAGAAGAGACTCAGGATCTGGGCTCCCCTCAGGGGCTTCTCTAGGCAGGCAGGAAGCCAAGTACAGCAGAGAGTCAACTCTTGAATGTGTGGCAAGAAGGTGCTAATTAAATCCCAAACCGTGGGACCAGTAGGAAGTATGGGCAAGCTGACTGCTGAAGAAGCTAATAACCTCATGTAATTGCAAGAAGTAAACAATTTGTTTGCACCAAAAGCATTTACTGTAGAAAATGGAGATTATGGGAAACATATTGTGAACATCCAATGTAACAAAGTAACTGCTTTGAGGGCTTGTTAGTAGAACTGGGACCCCAAAATGCTGGAAATTATTGGACCCAAACTGTGTAAGAGTGAGATCCTAAGTAATCCCTCAAACAGAAAAGAACATCTGGAGTAATCATGGCCACATTCATTTCTCCTTCATTTTTTTATAAACTTTAATGTAGCTGATAAACTGAGTTGCAAAATTAAAAACACAACATACAGTTATGACTAATTGTCCTTTTTACCCTTCCCTACCCTAATAATAATGTATTTTGAGAGGAAATTGGACTTTGTAATGAAGTCAGTAGTTCTGAATGTCACTCATTTGACAGACTCTAAATGGAAAGAAAATCTTTCATTAATTCAAAGGAAAATAAATATATCCCCATGTTTTTTGACATGACTAATTCAGGAACTTATTTTGTATGAGTATGCACATTTTTAACAGGATTTTTTCTTTCTTTCTCAATTAAAGTGTTAGACAGGAGGGAGAGAGGATGATTTTCTCTGGATTGAAAAACTTTAAGAAACAAAAAGAAATGTCCAGCAAACAACTGGGGTTGTAGGACTAATTTAGAGGGGGAAAGTCTAAGAAAGAATATATAGAACTAGGTTTCTTCTACTTAGAGGTAACATTTGAATCTATGGAAGTTAATGAGATCACTAAGAGAGAATGTAGAGAAAAGTGACCAGTGGTCCTAGGATTCATCTTTGGTATATAACTATACAAATAGCAAGAAAGCTTGAGAATTAGGAAAATCATATTAGAAATCTTGGATTGCATTAAAATAGGCAAGATTACCCCAAATAAGAGCTTATCTACAATATTCAGATCATATCTAGAGTATTGTGTTTAATTCTGAGCAACACCTTTTTCAAAGGACATTAATAAGGTACAGTGGGTCCGGAGACATAATCAGCATGGTAAAGGGCATTAATCCATGTCATTTGAAGAAACTTTGAGGGACCTAGTTCTGTGTAGACTGGAGAAATCTCAGGAAGGACATGAATGCTATCCTCAGGTATATAAAAGGGCTGCCTTATAGAAAGGGGATTTGACTTGTTATGCTCTACTCAGTAGGGTAGGCTGAAAAGGCATTGCAAAGATCTAAGCTTCCTTACAATTAGAGTTTATCATCAATGGAAAGGGTTACTCTGGGGTGTAGAAAGTTTTCCTTGATTGTAGATCATTAGGCAAAGGCTGGATGATAAATTGTTAGATGTGTTGCAACAGAATTTCCTTTTTAATAATAGATTGACGTAGATGATTGGAACAGCAAACACCCTAGCATACCCAGGATGGCTGCTGACATGGGTTACAATTACAAATAGACAAAAAATACAGAGAAAAAAACACAATTCAATAGACCAACAGACAAAGCTTCTAGCTGTCTGACCATTACATACATGCATGGTTAGTTACCAGAGAGAGAAGCATCAACATCTGGATTTTCAAAGTTGGTGGGTGGTGGGGGGACTCAATGGCTACCCAGAGTCTCATCTGTTCAAATCACACAGCTCTTCCCATAAGAGAGGCCCAAAGCAAAACCTCACCTCAGAGTATACATAACACAGAGTCAAAGGTAACAGGGTAACATTTTGTTACCCACTGCCTAATTACAAATAAGTAAAAGGTGTGGGTCTTCCTTAAAAACAAGCCTCCCCCCAATCAAGCCACTCTTGTTGGGTTCCACTTGAACCCATTAAGGGGCAAGGAAGATTTTCAAATTCCCTTACCATTATAATGATTTCTGATGTTTCTTCCAACTAAAAAACATTTGTGATTCTGTGATTTTGATTTGATCATTAATGTTGCTGCTTTCTCCTTCATCTTCTGTTGATTTTTTTCTTCTACTATGTTTCATGCTTCTGGTGAGTCCAGTGATCTGTTCTTGGCTACTTTTGCTGATCATAAGTTGCCATGTAGTCATTCATTTCAAAATAAATCAGTCAATAAATATTTATTAAGCTCCTAATGTATGTTAGGCACTGTGATTAAAGGGAAAATACAGTCCCTGCACTCAAGGAGTTCAAGATCTGATGGGGAAGACAATAAGTAAACACACACACACACACAAGCTATATGCAGGATAAAGAGGAAATAACTAAGAGTGGATAAGGCACAAGAATTAAGAGGGGTTAGGTAAGGCTTCCAGTAGAAGATGAGATTTTAGTTGGGAAGTAAAGGAAGCCAGGAAAGTCAATAGGTAAAGTTGAGGAAGAAGAGAATACCAAGAATGGAGAATAGTCAGAGGAAATGCCTGAAGCTGAGAAATTGAAGGTCTTGTTCATACAACAGCAAAAGGACCAGTGTCCCTGAGAGCATATCATGCAGAGCAAGGTGTAAAAAAGACTAGAACATAAGGAGGGAGTACAAGATTGGCAGTTTCAGAGGAGAGGAGGAATTATATTGGAAGGATATTGCAATGGTAAAATCAATAGATACTGGCAACAAATTGGATATGAGATTGAGATATAGTGAGGACTTGAAGATGACAAACAGATTGCAAAGCTAAGGGACTGGTAGGATGGTATTATTCTTAATGGGGAAGACAAGAGGGAGAAGGGTTGATGAAGAAAGATGATTAGTTAAGTTTAGGTTTAAGATGTCTACTGAACATCTGATGTGAGAAGTTTGAAAGGCAATTGGAGATCTTGGATTAGAGGGCAACAGAGAGATTAAGATACAAATATTTTGTATTTTCTGCTAATTTATAAAAAAATTTGAATAAAGTAGAAATCAGTTTATTAGCAATATGAAGGATGACTTATAGACAAGAGGCTGGATGGTTAGACCAATTGGGGAGACTTTTGTCATACTTATGGGAAGTGGTGATGAGAGTGGTGGTTTTGCTGGTGGAGAGGGGGAAATAGAAACAAAAGACATGATTATAAGTTTGATAAGACTTAGCAATTGACTGGATATTGGGGTGAGGGAAGAAAAAATGATATCTTTAGGGTTATAATACTGGTCATAAGAGGAGTGGTCATTCCTACAATAAAAACTATATATAGTACTCTAATATTTGATAAATCCAAAAACCACAGTTACTGGGATAATGACTCACTATTTGACCAAATTTCCAAACGAGTTTGGACAGAAATATGGACATAAGTAGATTTATAGAAACACCTTGTACCTTATACAAAGATAAACCCTAACTGGTTGTTTGACTTATATATTAAAGGTCACATTATAAACAACTTAGAGAAAAATGGGGAAACTTTACCTATCAGTTCTATGGATAGGAGGAACATTCAAAATTAAGGAAAGAATAAAATGCATCACTGAATAAAAAATGAGTAATTCTGATTAGGTAAAATTTAAAGATTGTGCAGGGGGGTGCGGAGCCAAGATGGCAGCGTAGAAGCAGCAAAGCACCACAGCTCCCACACAAACATGCTAAAAAACTCATAAAATGGGACTCTAAACAGATTTTCAAGCTCCAAAACTCTCCACAAGACAGAAAGCACATCTGTTGCTACAGGCAGCGCAGCAGGTGGGGTTCTTCTCAGCAGTCTGGGAGCCATGGCTGAAACTGGGCAGGCTCAAGCCCTGGGGCATCGGGCGGGGAGCCTTGTCTATGGGAGAGCAGATTGGCTGCACTGGAGGCACAATTACCAAATCTATCAGGCCAGAAGACAAAAAGGCTAAGAGAAAGGTCAGTGGATTTTGCTAACTGGGGAGGAGAAGAGCGGGTCCGGCCAAACTGCTCACAGGGCAAGGAAGCAGTGGGAGGCGCCTGTAGCACCAGGAACGGAGCACCAGCGGCCTCCACTGGGCTGCTTCAGAGCCCTCGGACTGCAGATAGCAGGGGGGCTGACGCGATCCATCGAGGCCAAGGGATCTTGCGTTGAGTGGCCTAGATCTGGATTGAGGTCTTGAGTGGTGGTCCTGGGGTGCGTTTTCAGTGAGCCAAAGCTGGTGGGGGAGATGCTGCAGCATCCCACTAATAGCTCTGGTAGCTGAGAGGGCCACAGCAATTTGGGACAGAGATTTCCCCCTCCAAGAAGCAGAGTTGCACAGAGCTGAAAAACCAAGCAATTAATAGACTGGCCAACATGAGAAAAAGGAAGCAAGCTAGGAACATCAGTAAAACTCTAGAATCCTTTTTTATGGACAAAAAAGACCAAAGTATGGAGCGGGAGGAAGACAACTCAGTCAGAACTCCCTCACCAAATGCTTCCAAGACACTGGAAGAATGTCTACTAGCTATACATCGACTGAAAAAGGACTTTGAAAACCAAATAAGAGAAGTGGAGGAAAAATTGGAAAGAGAAATGAGAATGATGCGAGAAAGTCATGAAAAGAAAGTCAACAACCTGACTGAAGAAAACAATACCTTAAAGGGCAAATTAGCTCACATGACAAAGGAGGCCCAGAAAGCC
>JAQQSW010020999.1:0-10746 GCA_028646575.1 Pseudocheirus occidentalis | reverse complement strand
TCTCTCTCTGTCTCTCTGTCTCTCTGTCTCTGTCTCTCTCTCTCTCTCTCTCTCTCTCTCTCTCTCTCTCTCTCTCTCTCTCTCTCTCTCTCTCTCTCTCTCCTTTCCCCACCCTCCACTCTTCCTTCTCAGCTTCTGCTGGATAATTCTGGATCATGGAGTACTTCAGTCCTAATGGAAGTAGCTCCTTGTTCTTTAGCAGCTCCTAATTGCAGGCTCTGGGCACACATGAGTGGCCTGGCACCCGCTCTTTAGATAATTGTAACTGTCCATGCCCACAGATGAACTAAATCAGCAGGCGAAGTAACAGAATGGAGACCCTGGGGCTGGACATTCTAATGCCTGCTTTGTTGCTCACTGGCTTGGTAAATGGGTTTGCCTCTTCAATTTTCTCTTTGTGAAAAGGAGTAACCAAAGAGTGAATTAGGCCTTGTTGTCAGCTCCTGGCTAAGACTCAGAACCTCTTATGTTGGGCTAGCCACTCACTGTCTGTCTGGCTACAAGAAAGGCATTACTTGCTCCCATAGGAGGGAGGGTCTGTGATCATTTTCACTGGAACTGTGTATACACTCTGCCTCCAAGCCACATGCTTAGCTCTGGCATCTTAGCCTGTGGATGAAAGTGGAGGGAAGAACATTGGCAAACCTCTTGCTACACTCCTGGTTTGGGAATGGAGAGGTGTGGTTTGGTGAAGGCTGGAGCATCCCTGAAATGCTGAGTAGAGAAGGCTTTGACTGGAAATGAAGTAAACTTGAATGTTTCTTTACAGCAGCAACTTTTAGGAGAGAAGTTCATGCTGTAGGGAATGAGTAAATAGATGATTTCAGACATGGGAAGGCTGGGAAGAACTAATAAAGAGGAAAGTGAGATGAAACGGGAGAACAATTTCTATACTATGACAACAATATCATAAAAACGAAAAGTTTTGAAGATTTATATAAACTGATGGAGAATGAAATGAGTAGAACCAGGAGAAAAATTTTAGGCAAGACTGGAGAAAGCAAACAACTTTGAAAGCCTTAAGAATCCTGATCAATCAATCAATAGACATTTATTAAGTGTCATGACCACCCATGGTTCTGGAGGACTGATGATAAAGCATACTATGCATCTCTCAGCAGAGGGGTGATGGATTCAGGTTGAAGAATAAGACATATATGTTTTTGGACACGGTCAACAAGGGAATTTGTTTTGCTTGACTATGAATATTTGTCACAATAAGTTCATTTTTCTTTTTTCCCTAATGGGGTGAAAAGGAGAGAAAATAGATTCCTGTTAATTAAAAGACAACATTTAGTCTAAAATAAGTAAGTAAATAATGGGGGGGGGGAAGAGGAAGTAATTCTTTCCTTTGGCTACCCACTCCCCAATGCCTGGAATGGAAACTGTTTAGTTTCATGTTGCTATGTTGCTGCCCTCTAGTGACCAATATGAAAAGAATGTGGCAAAATAGAACATACTAACCTGTTACCATGAATTATTGAGATGGGAACTCCCTCTGTTGGTCCAGACTGTAGATCAAGTCAGTCAATCAATCAATAGAAAATCAATTTATCATGTACTTACTGTGTGGAAGATGAAACCTACCCTTGACTTCTCTTCTTTGGGTATTATTGTGCCTTTTTATAAATTCTCTATGGAAGATCTAATAATGCTTTGGAGGCCTTGCTCAGGGTTTAATAATGTTTTGTGGACACTAGTATAAGGCTCAGCTGTCCATCATGACCCATGATTTATTTGTTTCTTTTTATAGCCATATATGAATGATGATGTTGGTATTTATCAATAACAATAGCTAACCTTTATATAATATTTTCAAGTTTGTCAAGTGTTTTGCATGAGATCTACTTATAAATCTACAACTTTGCATCTCAGTTACCATCTAATCCAATCCAATCATTTTAGAGATAAAGAAGAAGATGGGACCATTTGTTCAGTCTTTTCAGTGGCATCCAACCCTTGGTGATTCCATTTGGGGTTTTCTTGGCAGAGATATGGGAATGGTTTTCTATCTTCCTTCTCTAGCTCATTATAAAACATAGACAGAGTTAAGTGACTTTTCCAGGATGTCACATAACTAGTAAGTATCTGAGGCTGGATTTGAACTCAGAAAGATGTCTTCCTAACTCCGGGCCCTACACTCTATTCATTGTAACATCTAGAGACCTTACTGAGGGGTAGGAGGAAAGCCATGTGACTGCTTATTGCTATGCAGGTAGCAAATAGCTAAGCCAGTATTTGAATTCAGGCCCTCTAATTCCAAATCTAGGGCTTGTTTTTACTGCTTACATTGTTACCTCGTATAAGAAACCTTTCCTGATCCCTCTTAATGCTAGTGCCTTCACTCTGTTTTATTTCCAGTTGATCCTGAATATATCTTATTAGTACTTATTTTCATCTTGTCTGCCCCATTAGACTGTGAGCTCCTTGAGAGAAGGAGCAGTAGTCTTTATATCTTTTGCCTTTATATCCAGGTACTTAATCCAATTTCTGGTACATAGTAGGCACTTGACTGACTGTGTCCAAATACATACATGATTTTGTTGGAGCCTCACAATAAAGCACTAGTACAGGAATCAGAGGACATAGTCTCAAAACCTGCCTCTGAGGCATACTACTTTCTCAGCTTTTGTTATTTATCAAATTAAAGGACTGGACTAGCTGACTTTTGAAGCCCCTTAATGCTTTCTATTTATTATAATAAAATAATAATATGAAGTAATTATATTACTTCAGGAAACTGAGGTTTAGAGAGGTAAAATGATTTGCCCATTGTCACCTAAACAGTAAATGTCAGAGGCAAAATTTGAACTCACTTCTCCTGACTTCATACGATTGGAGCTAGAATGGATTTTAAAGATCTTCTAATCTACCTTCCACTTCCATTTGAAGCATGAGCCTCAGAGGTTAGGTGACTTGACCATGGGCAGTAAGTGGCAAAGTCAGTATCCAAACTGGGGTTCTCTGAGTACAAATCAGTGCTCTTTCCACCATATTTCTTTCAGGGACAAAAATCAGTGTGAGAAGGTAAACCTCTAGAGAGCATCGCTGAATCCACGATTTCATGAATCTATCGAAGTAAATTCCCACTTAACTCTCAAAATCTTTTATTTTTGCATCTGGCATCCTTGTTTCCTCTTTGAAAGAAACTTCTTGTTGAAAAGAGAAGAGACTTCAAATCCTCTTTCTATTGCATTCTTTCTCACAAGTTATCATTAGCATTGCACCCATGATGAATTTTTCCATTGGCCTTTAAACCATCTGCAATTTTGGTCCTTCTGAGGTCATAGTATTCCAAGATTTCTAGGCCTGTAGCACCATGAGAAGAATTTTTGAAAATTAATTACTTAATTAATTTACTTTTAGTTTACAACATTCAGTTTCACAATCCCTTGAATTTCAATTTTTCTCCCATTCCCTCTCCTCTCTCCTTCCCCCCATGGCCACATGCAACCTGATATAGGTTCCACAAATACCTTCACATTAAACATTAGTCAAGTTGTAAAGAAGGATTATAACCAAAGGATTATAACAATGAGAAAGAAGGGACAAAACAAAACACAAAAGAGAGAAAGCAAGTAGTTTGCTTCAATCTGCATCCAGACTCTAGTTCTTTCTCTAGATGTGAATATCCCTTTCCATCATGAGCCTTTTGGAGTTGTGGTCTAACCTTGCATTGCTGAGAGGATTCCAGTTTATCAAAGTTAAGTCATCACAGATATGATGTGTCTGTAACTATGTACAAAGTTCTCCTAGTTCTGCTCTCCTCGCTCAGCATAGAATTTTTAAAAAATTGGACCTGTTATCTCATTGGAGAGAGAATGCCCCCTGAGGAACTCCCTCTTCCAATGGACAGTGGTGCTATCAGTTGCCTGAGATATGGAGAGGTTAAGTATGTGTCAGAGGTAGGATTTGAACCTAGGTCTTCCTGATTCTGAGGCCAACTCTCTAACCACTACATCATGTTGCCTTTCAAAAGCAGAGAGTGAGTGAATGGATGAATGAATGAAAAATCAAGCATGATGCTAAGTGTTGAAGACTGAAATAATAAAGCAAGATTATCCTTGTTCTCAAAAAGCTGACATTATGATAGGGAGAGACTACACAGAAAAGATGTTTCAGCTGCAAGTCAGACAGATAGGCCTAGGTGCTCTTAGTTTAGGGTGCAACAGCAAAGCAGATGTTAAAGCATCTTCTTTAGTGTTATTTCTGTTGGTGCAAATTTTGTATTTTGCTTCTTTAGTAGCAATGGCTGCTGAGGAGGCAGGGGCTTCAGCACCTGTGGAGGCAGCTGCTGAGTTGCAATCTTTTAAAAAGGCAGATTTTGCCAGCAGAGTAGCTTGGGATCATTAAAATCAATGTGTGAAAAACACAGACAGGTAGTAAAGAAGTCATTATGACTGAATTCCTACAAGATCAAAATAGTAGAGAAACTCAACTACTCATTCTGCTGTGTTCTTTTATTAACATGTTTCCAGTAAAGGTGAAGAAAACAACTCCTCACACCCACCCCCTTTACCTCCTGTAGGTTGTATGGGAATTTGATCAATGTAGAATAGTCCAGCCAGAATGCTAAACCTGCACTGCTTCTTGGAAGTGGATGCCTGTGTTTTTTGATGTTTATTAATGAAGCTTCTCTTTGTGTCTTTAGAGAAAAAGAAAATAGCTTTAATACGGGTAAATTGAAGTCTATTGATCCGTGGGTTCCCTTGGTCCTTCCCCATTGAGTGATCTTTTTCTTTAGAGAGATTACTTTTTCAGAACCCAATGCTAACTGGATGTAATGCCATGCACTAGCAGCTTTCCAGGAGGATGCTACTGTGAACAGCTTTTAAGGCTCTGATTACATAGTATAGTGAATGCTCTGTTGATTCCATAACAAATCAAAGCAAAACATTCACAGAAAATCAAGGTACAGCATTCACAATATTACAACTTATCATAGAAAATCACAATATAGTATTCACAACAGCTCATCATTAAAATGGCCACATAGTTTCCTCCATAGTGGCCACAAAGTTTTGAACAAAGAACAATCATCTGGAATCCCTAAGGAGGTTTGCCTCCTTACTCAGTCATTCAGTCATCTCAAAGTACAATAGTCAAAGTCTTCCACTCACGGGCACGCTAAGTTAACTCAATCAGTCACTTATTCAGCAATCAATTACTAAGTATCATTAATCACTAAATACAATCATTAGAAAATACACAGACCCTCCATCCCTAGGTCACTAATAAATTTATAATTCCTCAGTCAGTACACAGTATCCAAGCAAAGTCTTCTTTCACCTTGACTCAAGATGGTTTCTCAGATTCCCTGGATTCCCTTCTATGGTCCCAGGTCCAACCTGAGTTCACCAAACTGTCACCTGGGCTCAAAGGTAGACAGCTCCCAGGTCCTTATTCAGCTCTCCAAATAGGTCCTGCTCCACACTGAAGCTCACAGGGTCCAGTCCATCTCAAATCCTCCAACTCTTCATGATCATGTTCTCTTTAGGGTAGCAGCTCCTTTTACCTGCTTCTAGTTGTTAGCTCCAGGTGCTAGCTTGTAAGGATAACTAGATGGTGCAGTATTGGGGCTGGACTCAGGAAGGCTCTCCTTCCTGAGCTCAAATCTAGCCTCAGGGGCAGCTAGGTGGTGCAGTAAATAGAGAACCGGCCCTGGAATCAGGAGGACCTGAGTTCAAATGCGGCCTCAGACACTTAAGACAAAAACTAGCCGTGTGACTTTGGGCAAGTCACTTAACCCCAGCTGCTCTCCAAAACAAAACAAAACAAAAAGCAAATCTAGCCTCAGACACTTACTGTGTGATCCTGTGTAAATAATTTCACCTTGCCTTAGTTTCCTCGTTTGTAAAATGAGCTGGAGAGGGGCGGCTAGGTGGCGCAGTGAGTAGAGCACCGGCCCTGGAGTCAGGAGTACCTGAGTTCAAATCCGGCCTCTGACACTTAACACAAAAAAAAAACTAGCCGTGTGACCTTGGGCAAGTCACTTAACCCCAACTGCCCTCCAAAAAGCAAAAAAAAAAAAAAAATAGAGTTTAAAAAAAAATGAGCTGGAGAAGGAAAAAGCAAAGAACTAGTATCTTTGCCAAGAAAACCCCAAATGTGGTCAAGCAGAGTCATACAACTGAAAAATGGCATAAGATAAGATTTGCTCCAAAAAGATGTGTGACAGACTTTTGTTGTTGAGTCATTTATATCATGTCCAATTCATCATGACCCCATTTGGGGTTTTCTTGGCAAAGATACTTGCATGGTTTGCCATTTCCTTCTCCAGATCATTTTACAAAAAGTTGGATGAAACTGAAAATTACCAAACAACTTGTCTGTATCCACATTCTATCCACTGTTGGCTTTAGCCTCTAGGTCAAAACATATGGGCAAATCTATGACTTTTATCAGGTTTTCAGGTAGAAACAAATCATTTACCTGTGTGGACACTAGTGCATAAAGCTAATCCTAGCTAACTATAATTATAAAGGTGTATTAGCAGGCACCGTAGCGCATCCAGGACGGCCAGCTGGCACAGGTTCTTTGATCTGCTTTCCTAAAGGAAAGACAGCTTTAAAAGGGTTAACAATCTTACTTTAATTAATAGACAGATAAGTAAAAAGAAAGAATCCAACAGACAGGGCTCTAGCTGTTTGAACAAAGTAATACAGCCATCTACATACGCCACCAGACTGGGAGAGTCCCAACATCTGAGTAGTTGGGGGGCTCTTAACAAACGGTTACTCAGAGTCCTGTCCAGGGAATCAAAAGGTCTTTCTTATGAGCAAACCCCAACCTCCCAGCATATATAGTTTTCAACTAATAGGCCAGAAGGCATCACACCCTCACGACTCAGTGACTAATTAGCTCAGTATCAAAAGGTGTGAAAGCAGGGGGAGGCTAGGTGGCGCAGTGAATAGAGCACTGACCCTGGAATCAGGAGTACCTGAGTTCAAATCCAGCTCAGACACTTAACACAAAAAACTAGTTGTGTGACCTTGGGCAAGTCACTTAACCCCAACTGCCCTCCAAAAAGCAAAAAAAAAAAAAAAAAGGTGTGAAAGCCTTCCTACAAGCAAGCTCCTCCTTAGGCAAGTTCCTTCCTCAATTGGCTCTATATGACTCAGGACATATTGCAGCTATGATTGAAATAAATACCTGTGTATCTTTAGACCTGGGAACACGGCTCCTGTTCTGAGGGAAAAGGGGACACGTTTGGTGACATGGGACAGGGAAGATCTTCATGTTCCATTAATATTACAAAAGGGTTGACAGATTTGCAAACTTTTTTTCATAGTTACTTTCTGAATTAATCATGCAAGTATTATTAGGCCCATCTTTCAGATGAAGATACAGGGGCTCAGAAAGGCTAAGTGTCTTGACCGTGGTCACAAAATTAGTCTGTGTTAACATATAGACTCAACATCAGGTTATCCAACGCTAGATTCAGTCTTCTTTTCACTTCATCATGGTACCTTTTGAGATATTGTTAATAACACACAACAACAACACTTACTAGCTGACACAGCGGCGGCAACCAACAGAAGTTACAGAAACAACAGCCATAGAAACTACAGTAGTAGCAGTAAAACCAGCAGCAACTCTAAAGCATTGTGTAACAGAAAATGCTACCATCTGTTACATATTTCATATGCTCCAGGAGCTTAAGTATAGACCGGATGACTGAGAATTTACCTGGCTCCATCTACACACAACTACTTCTGAATCTTATTTAAAAGTGCTTTCTTTACAATGGTCTTTGAAGGTAAGTTGAGCGATACAATAATCTTTTTTTAATTTATAGAATAAAACAAGAATTTCCATAACATATTACAATAAAAAGATGTTTTTACATGAAACTGTAAATCTACCATGTCCAACTTTCTATTCCTTTCAAATATATGACAAAATTATCATGTAAATTTCTCTTTTTTCTTTCCTTCCTCTGCCCCGGAGATGGCTAGTATTACATATACAAATAGGTACATATAAGTAAAATTATTCTACATATACTTCTTTTTATCAGTTCTTTCTCTGGATGCAGAGAGCATCTTTCTTTGTATGTCTTTTATAGTTAATTTAGGCATTTATAATAGACAGCAACTTAGTGACTCAAAGTCACTTAAAACAATATTGTTGTTACTGCACATAATCTTCTCTTGGTTCTGTTCATTTTGCTCTTTGTTATTTTGTGTAAGTCTTTTCATGTTTTTCTAAAATCATTGAGCTCATCATTTCTTAAAGTGCAGCGATATTCCTTCAAAATCATTTGCCACAACTTGTAGTCTTTTATGCCTACTATTGGTCTATATAGCCAAAGTTAAGAGAAGTGTGGTTTAGAATCCGGCCATGTGGAAGAGCTGGGAAATAGACTGAATGGACTACTGGCCCTTTTGACCTCATCCTCACCAAGACGGTGTTGGTGACTAATGATAAAGAGGCCTGCCCTTCCCACAGCAACATTCATTAATCCTAGATATTTCAGCCAATACTGTGGTCTATGAGAATAAAAGGATGATCAAGCCACTTCCCAATTGCCCATATCTTCTCTTCCTGATGGAACTCATGAGGCACTGACCTTTTTCTCTCTTTCTGCTGAAAAAAATTCTTTAAAATACATCTGCTAGTAAGTAATGGTCTTCTTGAGCATGACCCAAGATACCTCTGAATTATGCCGCTATATCTGCTCTTCTTTTGAAACTTATTTCTTTAAATGTGAATAGTTTTTGTGATGAGCTGGGGTGTGTTTCTTTGGCCCATTAACTTCCAGTTTTCCTGGCTGCACTGACCACCTTAACAATCACCTGACATTGGATGAAACAGCAGGATTGATTGAGTATAGCAGTAAAACTCTCCCCCTTCTTGTCCCCAAAGATCAGTGCTATTGGCCAGGTGCTTTAAGAGGAGCCTTTTGGTGATACTAATGGAATCTGTGATCATAAGATCATGGTATAAAGTAGGAAGAAATATCAGAGGTCATCTAACTCAACCACCATTTTATAGAGAAGGAAATTGAGATCTAGGGAGGGAAAAGTCCCTTGAGGACACCCGGGGAATGGGCAGTGGATGGGGAATTTGGACTCAGTTCTTTGCAATTTCTGTGTTTTTTTCCCCACACCCACATTGCAACTTTGCCTCCTGGGGTCCAGCTCATAAGAATGAGCTGCCATTAAAAAAAGTTACAGCCCATATACTTAGGGCCTGGGATCTTTAAGAAACCCTAGGAAAGACTGCTTGGTGAATCCAGTGAGACCTTAAAGGATCCAGCACAGAAAAACTTTGAAATGAGCCTCACAGCAGGCACACTGTCAGCCAGCTTTTGTTATTTTCAAAGGAAACCTCTCTTCAGATATGTCCACTCCACTTAGATAACTGTGTCCACTTTAATAGATGGCTTATTTTCAGAACACTGACACATGGACACTCAGAACAAAGGGAAACCTTTCACAATATCTTTCAGTTTTAACCCATTGCTCATTCCAGAGACAGGTTTCAAACCATCTCTTATGGGCCTAGTCATCTCATTTCCTGACTGGTAGGATGCTTGGCCTACCCTTCCAGTCAGGAAGCATCACTGCCTTAGGAAAACTGGCTGTGGGGGAGGAAGCCCTGGTTGAAAGTCCTTATTATACCTCTTTCTCAAGCGCTACTCACCACTGTGTAGTATTATGTCTGCAAAGAGCACTATTTCTCTAAGATCAGCCTAAAGGGCCTGGCTGCTTCAATGATACCTTCACAGCAAGAAGGAAATGCCTCTCCTTTGCTTCATCCCTCCATGTTGCTTGCTATGGTATTATCTCAGAAGAAGCTTGGAATAATGGAAAGAACCCAGAACTTCAAATCCGAAGATCTGGATTCAAATCCCATTCTGCCACTTACTAGTTGTGGAACTTTGGGAAACAGTCTCTCAGGGCCTCAGCTTTCTCATCTGCCAAAAGGGAGATTGGGATCTTTCTTATTCCTTCTGGTTCCTTTATTCTGGGATTCTGATTTTGCTTTGCAGTAATAGTGCATTTATGACGGTCCAGTCATAATGAAGCTACATGTTGTGCCTTGAATGCATTTTCTCCGTGTATTTTTCTTTAAATCATCTCTAAAAAAGTTACCCATTTTCTCAAATAATAGATTTCTGGGTCTCTTTCTTCTTTGCCACCATGACCTTTGCAAGTTTCAAAATTCAGAAGTTTGAAACGTGATTATACTTTTATATCATACTCTTTATCAGCTATAAAACACAATAAAATTCTTACTATAGATCCAGGGAGGGGAAAGGGTAGGTCTTCATTTTATCCCAGCCACAACTCTCAGAAGTTAGTGCTATTATGACTTCCATTTTACAGATGGGAAAACTGAGGCAGACAGATTTCCCTAAGTTTACATACCTAGTTTCTTGAATTAGATTTGAGCTCAGGTTTTCCTGATTCAAAGTCCAATCTTCTATCCCCTGTACCACCTAGCTGCCTCACAGTTAAATAAAATTGAAAGAATAACCAGAACCATGGTGGCTCAATGAATAGAGCACCAGCCCTGGAGTTAGGAGGACCTGAGTTCAAATAGACCTCAGACACTGGACATTTACTAGCCATATGACCTTGGGCAAGTCACTTAACCCCAATTTCCCTGCTCTCCCTGCTCCAAAAAGCAAAAAAAAAATCAGAACCTGCTATGTACCATCCATCGTATGCTAACAAAATGGAGAACATAAAAAGGAATGTCTTAAAAACATAAAATATCCAAATTAACAGAATACCA
>JAQQSW010020998.1:0-10746 GCA_028646575.1 Pseudocheirus occidentalis | reverse complement strand
ATACAACCATTCTGGAGGGCAATCTGGAACTATGCCCAAAGGGCTATAAGTAATAGCATACCCTTTGACTCAGTAATACCACTTTTGGGATTGTATCCCAAAGAGATCACAGAAGTGGGAAAGGGTCCCATATGTACAAAAATATTTATTGCAGCTCTCTTTGTGGTGACAAAAAACTGGAACTTTAAAAGATGCCCATAAATTGGGGAATGGCTGAACAAGTTATGGTATATGGTATATGAATGTGATGGAATATTATTGTGCTATAAGAAATGGGAAGGAGATTGACTTCATGCTTACCTGGAGAGGCTTATATGAATTGATGCTGAGTGAGACTAGAAGAACCAGGAAAAATTTGTACACAGTCACAGATTCATCATATGTGTGACGACCAACTTTGAAAAACTGGACAGTTCTCAGCATCGCACATTTAAAAGACAGCTCTCCATGTCTCAGGATGGAAGAAGATGTCTACAATCAGATAAAGATCTAGAAAGATCAGAGTTTAAAAGGAGACTGAAGCAATGCATGCTAGCATTCTTTTCGATGTTTGGCTTTTGTTTCTCTTTTCTCATTGTTCACTCCATTGTCTATAACACTTGTTCAATCAGTCTAGTATACAATGTGAAGGAGTTTGTAGATCCTATACATGATTGTATGCCACCATGGCAGGGGTGGGGGTTGGTGAGGAAGGGGAGAAAAATCTGAAACTCAAGTGATTATGGAACTGAATCTTGTAACCTAAAAGTAGATAAATAAGTCAATAATAAAAAAAAGAAATAATAAAACTGGAAAGAGTAGAAGATAATCAGAAATACATCATCAGAAAAACAACTGATCTGAAGAATATTGAAGAGAGACAATATAAGAATTGTTAGGCTACCTGAAAGTTATGACAAAAAAATCTTAATTACAATATTACAAGAAATTAGTAAGGAAAATTGCCTGAACTTCTAGAAGAAGAGGGCACAGGAGAAACACACACACATACACACAAAACAAACAAACAAACAAAAAACCTTACCATCCACTACCTGAAAGAGATCCCAGGAAGATAACTTACATGAATGTCATAGTCAAGTTCCCCAAACTCCCAGATTAAGGAGAAAATATTGGAAATAACAATAAAAAACCAATATAAATATTGTGGAGTAAATATCAGAATTTCATAAGATCTAGAAGCTTCTACATTAAAGAACATAGGCTTTGAAACATTACATTTTGAGGAGCAGAAGAACTGGGGTTGCAATCAAGAATGAATTACCTAACAAAATTGAGTATAATCATGGATGAAAAAAAGAATATTTAATGAAGTAAATGATTTTAGGTGTTTATGAAAAAAATCACAGAACTAAATGACAAAATTCAATATATAAGACCTAGAAGAAATATAAGGAAACCATTAAAGACTAATTATAAGGGACTCCTTAAGGGCAAACTGTTTACTTCTCGTATAGGAACATTTTATTAGTATTCTTAATACTGTCATTATTACTAGGATAGTTTGAAAGAAAAATTGGGGCCAAGTTCAGTGTGATGGACTGATTTAAAAAAAGTGAGAAAGGAAAAGGTTAAAAGGAGTTTTCATATAAATCTCATACAAATGGGATGTGAAAGGAAGAACTGATTCAGAGGAAATAAGTGGGGGTGCTGGAACCTTACTCTCATTGGATCTGGAGTACAGAAGGAATACTATATACAGTTATCCCTTCCACATCTCTGGGTTTATGGGTGCAACACCCCCACAAAATGGAAAATCCATGTAAATTTTTTGACCCTCCCTTTATACCAGAGAAAAAGCTTGAATTATTATTGTATTAAAATGAAATCTGCTGCTATTATACAATACTATACATATATTTTATGTATTTGTGAGTTTCTAAACTTTTTTTGTGCCATCTGGTGGTCTTTGCAAGTTATCTGCAGCTTCCACACACTGCCCTTAAAATTCCATTTAATTTCTCATGCTGTCCCATCATATATTATTGAAATTGTGATGGGAAAAGGCACAATGTGGAAGGGAAAACTGTGTATCTAAAAGGATATAAGTTTCTTCTAAACTTATGAAGAAGTATAAGTTCTGGGAAAAAATAATAAAGTAAGGATTTTTTGAAGGATATGTGAATTAAGATTCAGGAGGATGGGGAAGATATGGAAAGTTTTTTAGAGAAGTAGATAAAAGAAGATAAGGGGAGGTAAGGTAACAAGGATAGTATAAAAAGAGGGCTTAAGAATGAAAATAGTGAATAAAAGAAGATAGAGGGAAATTAAAAAATAACAATTATAAATTTTAATGTGAATGGGATAAACTTACCCATAAAATGGAAATGTCAGAATGGATTAAAAATAAAAATTAAATAACATGTTGTTTATAAGAAATGCATATAAAATGAAATAGACATGGAGCAGCTAGGTGGTACAGTGAATAAAGCACTGGCCCTGGAGTCAGGAGGAGCTGAGTTCAAATCCTGCCTCAGACACTTAACACCTAATAGCCCTGTGACATTGGATAACTCACGCAACCCCAACTGCCCTGCCTTCCCCCCTCCTAAAAGGAAGCAAAAAAAAATTGAGAGACACATAGAGTTAAAAAGAAGGATTGGAGTAGAATGCATTATGTCTCAGTTGATACAAAAAAGGCAGAGTTAGTAATTATGATTTCATACATTTATGACTAAAATAGAAATAATTAAAAGAGGTAAATTGTAAATAAACAGATCAACTGTAGTGAGATAACATATAGAGTAACTACATTTTGATAAAAGGTTCCATAGGCAACAAAGCAAAACTAATACAGAATATATATGCACAAAATAAAATAGCATCTAACATTTTAAAAAGTGAATTACATGTGGAAAAAGATATTAATAATATAATCATGGGGAAAATTTTCTTCCCCTTTCATAACTAGATATCTCTAAATTCCCCAACCCCCCAAAATAAGTTGAGGGAGTTAATAGAATTTTAGATAAGCTAGATATGAAAAATACCTGGAGATAATGGAATGAAAATAGAAAACATCTTTTTATCAGTGATTAATGTTACCTTTATAAATACTGACCATATATTAGTGCAAAAAAATTTATAGTTAAAATTAGAAAAGAAGAAATATTAAATGTATCCCTTTCAGATCACAATGCCATAAAAATTATGTTTAATCAAACATGGAAACATAGATTAAAAACTAACTGGAAATTAAATAACCTAGTCTTAAAAATGAGTGGGTTAAAGAACAAATCATAGAAACAATTATTTCATTAAAGAAAGTGACAATAATGGGACAATATATAAAAATCTATTGAATGCAGCAAAGGTAAAAATCAGAGAAAAATGTATATCACTAAACATGTACATCAATAAAATAGAGAAATGTCACACTTGGGTAAGCAAATACAAAAAACAGTCACAGAACAGATTAAAAATAAACAATTGAACATTAAATTAGAAATCCTAAAAAAGGATGGAACTGAACAAAATTGAGTATGAAAAACTTATGAATTAATGCAAAAAAGTAGGAGCTGGTTTTATTAAAAAAACAATAATATGTATAAACCATGGGTCACTTTAATTTAAAAAGCAAGAAGAAAAGAGGATAGGAGAGTAAAAAGAGAAAACCAAATTACCAGCAACAAAAATAATGAAGATGAAATTAAAGCTATTACACAAAGTTATTTTGCCCAATTACATGCCAACAAATTTAACAATTTGAATATTTATACACTATAAAATCCCTAACACACACGCACACACACACACACACACGTGCAGAAAAAGCTTTTGATAAAGTACAATGCTCATTTCTATTAAAAAGCATTTTTTTCTTTTTTGATGGAGACCTACTTTCTGCCAGACTGCTTTCCAGTTTTCCCAAAAGATTTTGTCAAATAACGATTTCTTACCCTGATAGCTAGGATCTTTGGATTTATCAAACATTAGGCTACAGTGCTGTATCTAATCTGTTTGATTATGATCTATGAGACTGATATGTTGATAGAAGATAAATGGACCTAGTTCATTTTTTGTAATTTTTTAAAAAATTAATTAATTATTTTTGTTTACATCATTCGTTTCCATGAGATTTTGAGTTATAAATTTTCTCCCCATCTTTCCCCTACCCAACACCTCAAACAGCCATCCCACTCTATAACCCTTCCCCCAATCTGCTCTCTACTAGGTCCTTCCACTTGCCCCTCTGACTTTCTGGTAGGGCAGGATGGATCTCCCTACCACAGTGCCTGTTTATCTTAATTTCCAGTTGAATGTAGTTAATAATAATAATAAAAAGAAGAAGAAGAAGAACATATATATATATAGTATATATATATATATATACACATACATACACACGTATATATATATACACACATGTATACACACACATATACATACATATATTTTAACATTTGATTATAGACCTTAAATTCTAGATTCTTTCCCTTCCTCCTTCATCACACACCCCCACTTAAAGGACAAGCAATTCAAGACAGGCTGTACATAGTTAATTATGCAGAACATCTCCACAGTTGACATATTTAAAGAGACTGATCATATATCCTTCCTTCCTATCCTGGTCCCCTTGTTCTATTCTCTAACCAGTCCCTGTCCCTGTCCCTTTACAGAAGTGTGTGCTTCCAACAACCCTCTGCCCCCACCCTCCCCTCCCCTCCATCACCACACCTCTCATTCCCATATCCCCAGCTCTCCTGTGTAGCTAAATATCCAGTTAAGAGTTTATGTCATTCCTTCCCTAAGCCAAATTCAGTGAGAGTAAAGTTGACCCTTTCCCTTTTGCCTTCTTGTTCTTACCCTCAGTTGTAAAAATCATCCCTTGCCTCTTCTATATGAGATGATTAACCCCATTCTGTTTCTCCCTCATTCTCCTCTCATTCTAATCCTCTCCCACCACAGAATTTCACCTTTTAGAGTATCGTCCCTTTCTTTTTAATTGATCCTGTGCCCTCTATGTACTTATATATACACATACTCATATGTGTTCATACAAACATATAAACCATCCTATATAGATACATGTGTATGTATACACATACACACACATATATGTATATATACAAATTTTTATTCCCTTCACTTAACCTCATACTGAGAAAACTTTAAGTTACAATTATTGTTTTTCCACATTGGCATGTAAATAATTGAACTTTAATAAGTTCTTTATGATTTCTTTTCCATGTTTTAACTTCTTATGCTTCTTGTATTTGTGTGTCAAATTTTCTTTTCAGTTTTTTTTCAGCAAAAAAGTTTGAAATCCTCCATCTCACTGAATAACTATACTTTCCCCTGTAACTTTATAATCAGTTTTGCTGGGTAGGTGATTCTTGGTTTTCATCCTAGCTCCCTTGATCTCTGAAATATCATATTCCAGGCCAGTCAATCCCTTAATGTAGAAGCTGCTAGATCCTGTGTTACCTTAATTGTGTTTCCACAGTATTGAAATTGTTTCTTCTTTGCAGCTTGTAGTATTTTCTCCTTGATTTGGTGATTCTGTAACCTGGCTATAACATTCCTTGGAGTTTTCTTTCTGGGATCTTTTTCAAGAGGTGATGGGTCAATTCTTTCAAGTTTTATTTTGCCCCCTGGTTCTAAAATATCAGGGCAATTTTTCGTGAGAATTTCTTGAAGGATGCTTTCTAAGTTCTTTTTTTGGTCATGGATTTAAAGGTAGTTCAATAATTTTTAAATGTCTCTCCTGGATCTATTTTCAAGGACAGTGGTTTTTTCAAGGAGATATTTCACATTGCCTTCTATTTTTTCATTTGTTTGGATCTGTGTAATAGTATCTTGATTTCTCATAAAGTCATTTGCTTCCATTTGCTCCATTCTAATTCTTAAGGAATTATTCTCTTTAGTGAGTTTTTGAGATTCTTTTTCCCACTTGCAAAATTCACTTTTTAAGGCATTCTTCTCCTAATTGACTTTTTGGACCTCTTTTGTCATTTGAGTTATTCTATTTTTAAGGTGCTATTTTCTTAAGTCATGTTGTAGATTCTCTTTTCATGATTTTTTTGCATCATTCTCATTTCTCTTCCCAATTTTTCCTCTACTTCTCTTATGTGGTTTTTCAAAAGCCTTCTTAAGCTGCCCTGTGGCTGGTAGGAAGTCTGTGTGTTTCTTGGAAGCTTTTGGTGTGGGAGTTCTGACTGTTTTTTCTTCCTCCCATTCCATGATTTCATCCTTTTTGTCCCCAAAGAAGGAATCTGTAGTTCTGTTGCTCTTCTTACTTTGCTTCCTATGCCTGCTAATGTTGCCATTCAATTACTTCACTTTTTAGCTTTGTTCAACTCTGCTTCCCTGGGGGGAAAGCTCTGTCCCAAATCTGGGTTTTGTAGCTTCTGGAGTTATTGGGAGGATGACATTTTTTGCAGCCCCCACCAGCTTTGGCTCACTGAAAATGCACCTCAGGACCACCACCCAAGACCATGATCCATATCCAGGCAGCTCAAGACAAGAGTTATTAGCTTCTGAATGATTGTTTGCCCCCCCCTGCAGTCTGCAGGTTGAGAGCTCTGAAGCAGTCATGTGGATGTTGATGCAGGGCTGCTCCTTCTACCACTTCCTTGCCCTGAAGGCAGTTCAGTCAGACTGCTTTTCTCCCCCAAATTTAGCTGAGTTCCACTAACCTTTCACTTTTTCCTTATTTCTTATGGCTTGATAATTTTGGAACTGCCACAGCTGCTGCTGATCCAGTCTCCTGAAGGCTCCAGCTCCAGCTTGTCCTAGCCGCCATAGGGCTAAGCCATGGTTTCAGGCCAGGCTGGAATCAGCTCCCAGTGTGCAGCTATGAGCCCTTCTTCTGAGTTGCCTTCAGTTGGAGATGTGTTTTTCTGCATTTTGTGAGATGTGGAGCCCTAAAATTTTTTTAAAGTCATATTTTATGGGTATTTTAGGTGGCTATGTGGAAGCTGTGGAACCTTGTTGTTTCTATGCCACCATCTTGGTTCCACCCCCAAGCATTTTTTCCCTAAAACCATTAGAAAGCATTATTTGCCATTGGGATGAGCTAGAAACCTTGCCAGTAAGACCAGGTGTAAAATTGGATATTACCAATATCATTCAATATTGTATTGGAAATCCTTCCAATACCAATGGTAGAAAAAACATATAAGGAATATGAATAGAGAATGACGTACTAAAACTATCTTTTTTTTTCAGATGAGATTATGATAGACTTGGAAATTCCCAAAGATTCAAGTAAAAAGTTAGTCAAAACAATAATTTAAGCAAAGTAGCAGTGTATAAAATAAGTACATATAAATCATCAGATGTCCTATGTATCACAAACAAAACTCTGAAAGAAGAGATAGTAAGTAAGACATATTGTATTTAAAATAAATCTCGATAATACAAAATACCTGGAGTGTAACTGTAAAAAGAAAAAAGAGGAACTATATAAATACAGTTATTAAAAAAACACCTTTAAACAAATAAAATCAGATTTAAATAATCCAATAAATATTAATATTAATTAGCCTTAGCTGGCAGGAGCAATGTAATAAAAATAACAATTTTATTTAAATTAATTTATATGTTCAATGCTATCCCACTCAAACTATCTAAAAAAATTCCTGAATTGGAAAAAATAATAGCAAAATTGTATGGAAGAACAAGGATACAAGAATATCAAAGAAACAAGTGGGGGAAAAAAGGACAGGAAGGAGGGTTAGGAGTACCAGAATTTTAAACTATATTATAAAGCAATAACTACTAAAACTATTTGTTGCTGACTAAATAATAGAAAGACAGATCAATAGAAGAGTTTGAACATAAAATTTACAGTTGCAAATATATATATATAGTAACCTTGTTTTTGATAAGTATAAAGGCAATTTTGTGGATAAAATTAACTGTTTGGTAAAAATTGTTGGGTAAACTGGAAAGCAGTTTGACAGAAACTGAGCCTAAACCAGTATATTATACCATTTACCAAGACAAGGTAAAAATGGATAGAACACCTAGAAATATAGAGAGGTATCATGAGAAAATTTGAAGAACATGGAATATATTACTTATCAGAATTATCGATAAGAAAACACTTTACAGATAAATAAGAGATAGAGATCAGAGTAATATGTAAAATAGATAATTTCTATTACATTAAATTAAAATCTCTTTGTACAAATAAAACAAATTTAGCCAAGATCAAAAGGAAAGTAGAAAATTCAGGGGAAATATTCATAGACAATTTCTCAGAGACAGGTCTCCTATTTAAAAAATATTAAGAATATTGTCCAATCTATATGAATACAAGTTGTTCCCTAATTGATAAAACATGAGTGGATAAGAACACAAAGTTTTCTCATTAAGAAATCAAAACAATTTACAGTCATATGAAAAAAATCATCATTGATTGGAGAAATGCAAATCCAAAGAACTTTGATATATCATTTTACATCTATTAGATTGGCTAAAATGATTGAAGGAGAAAGGGGCAAAGGTTGGAGGGGATGTGAAAAATTGGGAAACTAAATAACTGTGAATTGATCAAACCATTCTGGGAAACAATCTAGAATTATGCCCAAAGAGTGATTCATTTGATTATACCCTTTTACTCAACAATACCAGTATTAGGTCTTTTTATCCCCAAGATGATTAGGGGGGAAAGGAAAGGAAATGTTCTAAAATATTGATGGCATATCTCTTTGTGGTGGCAAAGAGCTGGAATATGTAGGAGTTATCATCAATTGGGAAATGGCTGAACAAATTTTGAAATATGATTGTGATGAAAACCTACTGTGCAATTAGAAACAATGATGTCAATGAGTTTAGAAAAACACGGACAGACTTGCATGAAATAATAAAGCGTAAAATCAGCAGATTGAGAGAACACTGTATGTAATAACTGCAGTATTGTTCTTAGAAAAACACTGGCATCTTAATTCATCTTGACTATTAAAAATATCCAAATTAACTACAAGGGACCTATGAAGGAAAACATCTGCATCTAGAGAAAGAAGTGATAAACATAACTATGTATAGATTATATATATATATATATATATATATATATATATATATATGTTTAGATAATATATATTATATATAAATACATATACACACATTTATTACACACACACGCATACACACACACACACACATACACACCCGGTTATTTGTGTCTAATTATAGCTATAACTATTGTGGGTAAGGGGAAGAAAAAAAGGGGAAAAAAATGTATGTGATAAAGGGGTGGAGGCACAATTGCAGAGAGAAGCCAGGGATCAACTGAGCTCTCACCAGTTTCCCTTGGAAACAACATCAAATTAGACCAACAAACAAATTCTGTAGCTAAGGAAACCAGAAAATACAGAGTGAAACAATTTTTCAGCTTAAGATAACTTACAACATCAGGAAGACAGTCTCTTAGTTGAGTAAAGAGCGTGTGCAACCCAGCACAGATGGTGTCTGGGCAAGCCAACAGGAAACTCTTAGCAACAGCACAGATAAGCAACCAAGGCCCCTCAGTGCTGGCTCAGCAGGCAAGTAATGAGGAATCAATCTAGTGTCATTTTAAAAAACAAATTTTTAGCCTCAGAACTCCCCAAAAAAACTCCAAATAGGATAACATCAAAATTCCTACATATGAAGCTTTATTTTTTAAAAATTTATTGACTTGTTTATTTACTTTTAGTTTACAAGATTCAGTTACAGAATCACTTGAGTTTCATATTTTCTCCCCTCCCTTTACACCCCCCCCCCATGGTGGCAAACAATCATGAATGGGATCTGCAAACATTTTCATACTGTACAATAGTTTGGTTGTATAGAAGCATTGTAACCAATGGAGTGAATAATGGGAAAAGAAAAAGAAGAAACAAATGAAAGAAAACCAAACATGAAAAAGAACAACAGCATGTGTTGCTTCAGTCTCCATTTAAACTCTGGTCTTTCTAGATCTCTCTGAGTGTAGGTATCTCCTTCTATTCTGAGACTTGTAGAGTTGTCCTTTACCTCTGTGTTGCTGAGAAGGGTCCAGTTTATCAAGGCTGGCTGTCACATATATGATGTATCTGTGACTGTGTACAAATTTTTTCTTGTTCTGCTCTTCTCACTTAGCCTCAATTCATACAAGCCTCTCCAGGTAAATCTGAAGTCCATCTCCTTCCCATTTCTTGTAGCACAATGGTATTCCATTACATTCATATACCATAACTTGTTCAGCCATTCCCAAATTGATGGGCATCCCCTAAGTTTCCAGTTTTTGCCACCACAAAGAGAGCTGCTATAAATATTTTTGTACATATGGGTCATGTGAAGCTTTAAAAAGGCAATCTGGGGAGGGTGGAGCCAAGATGGCAGCGTAGAAGCAGCAAAGCACCACAGCTCCCACACAAACACGCTAAAAAACTCATAAACTGGGACCCTCAAAAAGATTTTCAAGCTCCAAAACTCTCCACAAGACTGAAAGCACATCTATTGCTACAGGCAGTGCAGCAGGCAGGGCTCTTCGCAGCAGTCTGGGACCCCGGCAGAAACCCCGGCTGTCTCAGGCCCTGGGGCATCGGGCAGGGAGCCGCATCTATAGGAGAGCAGATTGGCTGCACTGGAGGCACAGTTACCCCATTTATCAGGCCAGAAGACAAAAAGGCTAAGACAAAGATCAGTGGATTTTGCTAACTGGGGAGGAGAAGAGCGGGTCCGGCCAAACTGCTCCCAGGGCAAGGAAGCAGTGGGAGGCGGCTGTTGCAGCAGGAACGTCTGAGAGCCGCAGCGGCTTCCACTGGGCTGCTT